>SMGU01002983.1:0-25861 GCA_004348175.1 Puccinia novopanici | reverse complement strand
GGTACCAAGGGAGGGGGCCCTCCACGACAAAGATCCTTCAATCTTGGGTGGACCCGAGTGTCCATCTGCTTGGACGGTGTGTTTGCGACGGGGTGGCTACCACGCGCGGCTGGAGCGAGGGTGACTGCTATCACGGTTGGGCGGATTAGAGCCAGGCATGCTCCAATCCAATCCCTGTACCAACATTCACTGAAAGTAAACATGTAAACAAGGCCACCCGGTGGTATATGGAGACGGCGCTACTCCTGCGTCTTGTAGCTCTGATACGATAACAAATGTGCAGCTCAACTGCTCGCCGAGTAAGAGCCAATCATCATCAAAGGGGCAGTGGCACTTGCCTCAGCACAACTGTGGACGTGAAGATGCTCCAGATCAAGTCTACCCTCGTCGCACACTATTGATATGTACATATTTTATCTACCAGCTTTCCCGTTAATGGTGCTATTGATTTCAGATTCCAGAAAGTGGAGTTTGCCTGGAGAGCCAGCTCGAGTACTTCACGCCACCTCCCGTATAGGCCCTCGTATTTTTCATGGTGTCTTATCCAATAACTAGCACCGCTACAATCACACTCTTTTTTTTTTCTTGCTTAATTTCCGCAAAGCCCTTCTCGCAGTTTAGTTGCTAGTCTACTCCTTCGCCTTTTTTCATTGTCGTTCGGAGTGAATTGATCTACAGCAGCTCGGTTAGAACACATTTTCCTTCGTTTCCGACCTTTGGATACGTTCCTCGCTGACTACCAGAGTACCTTTTTCAAATTCAGACAAGTAATTTATTCCCAAACGTCTTTGACAACTTCATCACAATGACATCTTACGACTTCTTCGCGCCCTGCTCCACGCCCAAGCGACAGCGGACGTCTAGCGATAGGGAAAGACTAGTTAATCTACCCGTCGAGGGCCCCTCAAGAAGGAAGACCCCCGCGTGTTTGGATCTCAGTGATTCCGATTTTCTTACGATATTCAGCGGATTGCCCTTCGATTCTCCCACCACACGACAATGCTCTGCTAAAAAAGGAGATCCATTGGCAACAAATTTCCCCGACTTCGACATTAGCGCTCTTATTCCACCATCATTAAGTTTTGAGGATAATTCAAGGTCATGTGTGGAATTCGGGGATAGCTCGGTTACTGAGGGCGTTTTGACGGTAAGAAATCGAGCTCTGCTGAATTGTAGCTCTGCTGAATTGTAGCAAATCCTGTAAGCGCGAAAACATCTGAATTTGGGAAACGCGAATTTAGCCTCTTCAGATCACACAAGGAAACATTGAAAACGTCAAGATTCCCTTCAACCTGGGACCATTCGAATATCCTTTGAAAAACGTTGAACAAACTCCAGCTGTTTGGGCGGAGAACTTGCTACGCACCGAACCCTTCATCAACAGAAACCAAGACTATCTCTTACAAGACCGCCGGCGCGATGATAATGTTCCGATCATAAATTCCGAATCCTCTTCGTACTCATCACTAAATTCCTCGAGTTCAGACCGTAAGCTTAGAATCTTATTGATGTTGATTGCTTGTCCATCTGCCGCGATTCCCAAGACTGATCTTGAGATCATTCCCCTTACCCCAACGCTGGGTTTCTTCTTACAGGTAATCCATTAGGAGATTTTGAATCTTCCGCAGATCCTTTTTCATCCACTCCGAGCTTTGATCTCACTCAAACTCATCTTGAAAATAGGGAAAGATGCACTCAAGTAGCGTTAAAGCATCCGAGTACGACCATCCTAATGAATAGTGATTTAAACTTCATAGATAGCGGTTCAAACATGGGAGATAACGATTTCAAAAGATTATTCAATGTCCCCATGCTATCACTTCATGTCACCAATAACCTTCGTGAGGCCCAGAAGATGATTGAAATTATAAGATGTGAAGCTACGAAGAGGCAGTTATACTCGAAGGACCGGGACATATGGTCGGAGGAAGCTTCGCGTGCTTTTGACGAAGGTGAAGACCCTTCGGATACAAGACCATTAAGACGACTGCTGATATCTTGGTTGGATTGTATGTGCTGATTTATAGCAATCAGAGTGATTCCTCGGCTTGGTCGCGCAAAAATTTTAGCTTTGACACCCGATGGACGTAAACCATTCGGCCGTAATGAGTTGATAGCTGACTACATCTATAGACGGACGGGAATATTGCGTCACAGGAAACAAATCTCAAGCCATATCCAGGTTATTAAGAATTCAAAAAAATTGGACACATTCCGTAAGTCGGCCAGCGTTGGGCGCTTCTAGACCACTCCTCCGACAACAATTTGTCCAGTGTGTTGAGAGGTGAAACTTCTATTCATCAGCTGAATTACACGACTCGGCACACCTTGTTCAAAACGCCTCATTCGACCTGTGCTCGGCTAGTTGGTTCGGTGGATACATGTCGAAAGACGTGTTGATTCTGTACCCGTGTACCCCCGAATTCCCTTTTCCCAGCCCGTCCTTGCAACATCAGGCACCAGCTCAAACTGAAAAAGAATACATGGTGTTTCTGGGGGAAGTTGCTCATGCCCGAAATTCGAAGCCATTGGCATAAGCACCGAGACACGTCATCGATTTTCGGAGCTCCGACTAGAATCCCAACAGCATTCAAGACAGAGTGTTAGATGTAGAAAGCAGACTTCTCTTCCTTAATAGTTTCTCTTTCAATAATATATTTTTGCATGAATACTAGTATTAGAATTTTGGTCGGAAGCATATTTTTATTCAAACTCACACTAGCTTTCGTAATATGGAAGAATGTGGAGTCAATAGTCAACCCTTCAATTAATTATCTGTGAAGAATAATGATTAATATTATAATTTAGTTTGGGCAGGTTTTCTTCAAAATGTCCCTTGCTGAGTAATCCACCATAATAATGATGATAAGAAAATTATGTTGTAGACTTGATGAAGAGCGGGAATCTGATTGATTAATTAATAAATTTAGTTTTCAATCCAAAAAAAAATTCTTGATTGTGTGGGATTATTATGGGGGGCAACAGCTCCAGGTGTCATGATCTACAGGACACATCATGACAATTTTTTAAGGTTTCCCAACCAAAGTGATTATTGTGGTCTGGACCAAAATAACCACTGTCATCAGTGAAAAGGAGTTCCCATGGTTCATTGTGATATTTCAAAAAACAGTTTTCAAACCCTATTTGCAATTATTGAAAAACAGCAAGGAGAGAGATTTTCTTGATAAAAAGTAAATAAAGCAGATAATTAGTCTGAAAATTACCTATAGCATCACTCAATGGGGCTTAAGTGCCAAAGCAGTGAGCTCTCAGAGTTGGGGCTAAAGTGCCAACTAGAAGAACAGTACAGTAAGGACTGATGATTTCAAAGGTTTCTAGCAAGGTTTAAGTAGACTAGATACAAGATGGCTCGCTCATGGGTCCAGAAAGTGGTCATAAAGAGATGAAAAAACACATTACATAAGGTGATTGGGTGACATGCAAAAATAAATAAATAAATAATGACATAGATCAGAAACAAGTGAAATTTCAACAGGAATATTACACAAACTTGACTAGACCTCAAGCATTATTGGGCCAGTCAAAGGTAGTGAAGTTGATAAGAGTCAACAGACAGTTGAAATTATGAGTTTGCTCTTCACTCTCCTTTTTAATTTTTTTATTAAGCATGCCATTCATTTCCTTTCAGACCCTTTTTATGCCTCAATACATTTTAATTAGTCCTTTGCATAACCACAATCTGGCCCTTGTATCTAGAATATTTAAATTGTGCCCTGAAGAGAAAATAAAACTAATCAGTTCTGACAATACTGGTCCTTGAGGTGGCACTTGAGCCCCATCTCAAGTCTCTTTGTGAAGGCACTTGAGCCCCTTCAACTGAGATTCTTAGTCCTTTTTCTGCTATTGGCAGAACTCTATTTTATATTAATCCTGGTTGACTGTCAAAAATTCTTCACAGACCAACACTGGATTGCTCATGATATTTCTTGTTTTGGGCAGGCCTAATGGTGAAAAGAGGGAGGGAGTGTGAATGTTGATCAGTAGGAGCTGTCCCAACATCCTCCTAAAATGGGACCTAGCTTTTTATAAAATTACATAAATGGAATCACAGCCTTGTTAAACAGCACAGTGAGATTTATTTAATGTTATCTTTACATTTTATACTCAAGAGATTAAGCATACTTTCTCAAGAATGCTGTAAAGAATGATTGTATCTATATCCTAGAAGAGAGTATTCCCAGAAATGAAATTCACAATACTTTCCTTGACTAGAGGATTACCACTTGCTTGCTTGATTGAATTAAATTCTGTGGTATAGGACTGATATACTGGCAGAAAAACTAAATTGATTGACTGCATCCTAATTAATCTGGGATGAAAAACAGCCCCTTCAATAATTCAATCTAACTTCAATAAAAATATGAACAACTCAAAGAGGGGTTTTGTTGGCTTATTTGACATTTTTTCCTCTTCACAATGAAATTCATACACCAGGAAAAAAAAGGACACAACAGGTTTCACTTGAAATTCAGTAGCAACTATTAATACTTGAGAGGTTTTGTGAAAATCCTTCACTTTCCCAATTGCCCCTTTGTTGTCTCCAGGGTCCCCACACCTTGCATTGATATTTAGAGTTGAAATTTTGGTGAATGCCCAGGAATATTAATATAAAAAAAAGATCTGCTGATAGCAGAAAAGGACTTAGATACTTAGTAGAAAGGGTTTAAAAGTGCCTTCTCACAGAGTATGAAGATGGTGCCCAAGTGCAACCTCAAGGATCAGATTTGTCAGAACCAGTCCTTTGTATTTTATCTTTTGGGGTCCAAATTAAATAGACTAGGTAAAATTTCCAGTTTGAGGTTGTAGATAGACTAATCAAGATGTTTGACCATAAAAGGGGTAAAGATAAAGAATGCCATGTTTGTGAAAAGAGACAGAGACAAGAGTAAGGAGCAAAAACAACAGGATTTCAACAGTTAGGCTGGAAGAAGGGTTGGAATTGTGTTCAAAATTCACCTGCCACCTATTTCCCACAAAGTTTTCTATGTGACACCTCTCCATCATAATTCCCCTGCCAGTACTTAAAATGAGTCATGTTTGACCCCCCCCTCCCCCCCAAACTTGTCTGTGATTCTCCAAGATGTTTCACTGAAAGAGAGAGAGCACAAGATTGCAGAATCTCTGAGACAGGCTGTTGATTGATCACAAAATTAATTAGTAAGAACCTGTGCAAAATGGAGTTTGTATCATATTTTTCTGCACACTTTATGTAAGAAACATCACATGGTGAAGAAGTTTCAGGTCTTCCAGAAAGCCACTGGCATGCTTGCATGGTGTCTCCATGACTGACAGTCAGATATAGAAGGCTGTGGTTGTTGTGCTGATTGGCTGGCCAGTTTTTTTCACACCAACTGCCACCAAAGGATTAGCCCAGTTCACATTGCAAATCCTATTTAGTTGACTCACTTCAGCATCCGTCCCAAAACAAGGGAAAATAAATCTTGGGAGAAAGGAGAATTACTTGAAATTTTATGAGGAAGAGTATGAAAGGAGAAAGGAGGTATGAAAGAAAATAATTTCCCCCAGTCTCCATGACAGGTGGGATATAGCAGGATATAGCATGCACTGTGCAGGATAGTAAAATGCTATAGGCTACATTGATGCAGGTGCTAAACCTTGTCTGAGGTTTTCTGATGAGAGCCCTATGTGACCCAGGCTATTCTGTCCAACTCAGTGGGAAAAAAAATCATAATCGTGCAACTGATCAGGGCCTGATCTCTGCTCCTTGAAAAACTTTTGGCTAGGCACTGTACCTGGTGTCCCACCCCCAGAGACATACAAAACAGGGACCAGTGTGTTGTTTTAGATGGATAGGGAGACAAGTCAACAGCATATATTTCTTGCTCCCAAGAGACAAGAAAGAGCTCCCAGATCAATGAGCAACAACACAAACAAGCAGAAGGACCAGAAGACAAGAGCAAGATGAGGGGGAGTATAGGATGATCGAAGGATACAACAACCAAACAAGCAATAATCTGGGCGTATGACTGCAGACATAGGTGGGGATGGGTCTCTAAGCATTTTCTTTATTTTTGTTGGACAAAAGATTATTCAGATCATATGATGACAAAAAAAAACATGCAAGAGCTGTGGAATGAGTTGCGTTGCTCGATTATTGAGGAAGTGGATTGGAAGAGATGATATATGTATATATGTGAGAACAAAAAGGGCAGCAAGAAAGAGTTTGAGAAGCAAGGAAGGGTGGGGAATCAACAGAACAGAACGACGAGCCAAAGCTATGTGTAATCAGACGAGAGTCGCAGAACGATGTGGGGGGAATTATTGTAGCACGAGCAGAATACAAGCGAAAAAAAAAAAAGAAGTACCGCTGGAAAGCTGATGATAATTTATTTACTCCCACAAATTGAATAATCAAGATGACTGATCAGATGATGTGATAAATTGCAAGAAGGAAAAAAATAATAATAATAATCATAGTTGAGATGAGAATCGAGAGAAGCATCGACCGGCGTCCGAGTTAGGTTTATAGCGAGCCGGATTGGACGCGCTGCATGAATCCAGCTACCCTATTCAAGTCCAACTCGGGCCCATCGGATTCAATGGCGGCCATTAATTGCTTCAGCAATTTGTTATCAATCATGGATTGCTTCAATAAGTCGGATTGAGTGCCATCAAGTTCTCGTCTGTCGCCGGCAGTGTCTGTGGATACTTTTCGTTGGTTGCCGTCCATGAGCGCACCATTATGGTTATCACCGGGTGCTTTGTTTGGACCTGCCATTGAGGGGACACCCTTGGCAGTTGGTGCGCTTGCGTTGGCTGGTTTGCCCGGCATGCTTGACTCTGGAAAGCTGAAATCGTTTGTACACGTGTTTCCGATGAAGGATCCGATTACTTTGAGGTATTTGGCTTCCTGCTCGAGGTTACTTCCTTTCATCTTCCCTATTCTTTCTCGCAGTAGACCCAGTACGCGGATGTACCATTTCTCCAGTCGACGCAGATAGACCAAACTACTCTCGTTGTTCTCTGGTGGAACGAAAGGGTCGGGTTCGAGGTCTAGTTGAATTTGGGATGCAGAAAGGCCTGCAAGGGTGGTTGAAATGCCATTCTGTTCAAATAGTTTCCCGGCTTGAGCAGGCCGACCATCGAGCTCCGAGCGACCAGTCCAATCGAACCCATCTTCCTCTGCAATAGCTAAACGTAGCTTCTTGAGTCTCAGCTCCAGTAGAGCCCTTTCGTCGAGATCGCGTTTGAGTGATTCCAACTGTCGCCGCTGTGTCGTGAGATGACGAGTAGCTACCTTCAATTGTGCTCGGACAGATTCCAGTCTGTCGGTTTTACTTCGTAATTCATTGTCAAAATCTTCTGCGAGGGAATTCACCGATGATGTGATTGAGGTGATAATATCACGCGACGAGCGACTAGGTACAGAAGACGCGGTCGCATTCCTTCTTGAAGGAACTGCCATTACATCATCGGTTTGTGGCGCACTTGTTTCCTACAAAATTGGACATGTATATCAGTAATAATGATGGAAATCCACAGCAGGTGAAGGTACTGACTCCTGCTCCGACTCCAAAATCAATCGGCTTCAACCCCAAATTATTTCCTATTGTCTTGTCCGCCCCAACGTCCAGAAGCATGCGAACCAAGTGTTTATTGCCAACCCTAGCTGCAATATTAAGAGCTGTATCTCCATTTTGATCAACAGCATCGAAAAATTGACTGTCAAATTGTCCCCCATGTTTGTTAACAATCCATTCACAAATGCATTCTAGATAGTACCGACTACTTTCGGCGCGTCCCTTGACATTAGCTGTCAAGCATATGTGATGCAGAACAGTTCGATCTTGGTGGTCAAGTGTCCACAGGGATGGATGCAGTAATTCAAGAAGCTGGTTGAAGGATTCTTTTTCAAAGTTGTTAGTCACGAGTGTTGACCGCATGAGCGGCGTTTCTCCGGCATCATTCCCGCGATTCACGTCAGCCCCGGACCGTAGAAAGGCCCGCACGAGGCCCAGCCGAGCCAATGAAGATGCCCAATGAAGGGCTGTGTGACAATGCTCATCTATGGGGGTATCAATTTCTAGTTCAGGATCTTCTAGGACTTCATTAACTTCAGCTAGCGAATTTGGATTGTCCTGGTGGTTCTCAGGTTGTGTTTCCTCACTATCAGACGGGTTGGCAAAAAGAGACATCAAGGTGTGTATATTCCGTTCGGCTTTAAGAGCAACTTCCAAATGAGACCTTGAGGACGAATTGGATTTTCGGAGACACGAAGGACCGGCTGGATAGCTGACAGGGGCTCCAGAGACAGGTGCAGTGTTTGAGCTGGTTGATTGTGAAACAACTGTGGGTTGAGAGTGGGTGGGAGGGACAATAAAGTCGGGATCCATGGTTGAGTGATGGTGTTCAACAAGTGAAGAAGGTGTGTTTCCGCTGCCATTTGATCGACGGGAAGGCGTATTTAACCTGCTGCGTTTACTTGGACCAGCTTCAGGCAGATCGTTTGTGATAGGAGTTGAATTTCCAGAGCGCTCCCTCTTGTCGTTCAGACTTTGGCGACTTGTCTGTCGCGCTAGGGTACTTTTATGCGAGTTGACACGAGATGTGCTGGATGGCTTCGTGGACTGGAGATTGCTGGTAGGAGGTCTGGCGACTTCCGAGCTGGGTCCAGGTAGGTAGTCGAAGAGAGCAGCAAGCAAATGAGCCACGTTCAGTTGGACGGCCAGCTCTTTTGCGCGTTCAAATGGAACCCTGACACGCAACGGCATTAGCTCAACGTGTTCAAGATTCAAGGAAATAACCAGGTGATGGAAGAGTAGAGTCCAAGGGCCCACCAGGTTCCTTGATATCTTCCGTAACCTCCTTGAATTTTTTCGTGTTCTCCTTGAATAATTTCTCGCTCTAGAATTCTTGTGCGTTTAGATTTATCGAGTCCAGCTACTTTGAGGATCTGGGTAGCATTCATGAAAGAGTCTGATCGCCTTCGCATAACCCCGATCCCGCGAACCATCATCTCGTAAACCGGAACTGTCGAGTAGACGGCCATGCTAGAACAAGCGAGGTAATGAGATCAGTTCGTCCATATATATATATGCATACATAATGGCCAGTGGGCTGAACGACAAACTAGACATGTGGATTATTCTGCACATCTATTTCAGATTGGCGAGTCGGAAGAAGATCTGGTCAATTCATCGTGTCAAAACATGACAAGAGGAAAGGCAGCGAAATGAAACATCAAGGTGAATACTGACTAGGATTTGGGAATTGTTGGGCCGATGCGGTTGCGGTTGCGGTTCCATTGCCCTGGTCATGAGGATGAAGGGAAGAGACGGGTATGTCATGTGATGCTTTGTGGTCAGCCATGCTTGGTGAGGGAGGTGGGAAGAGTGAGCTAAGCCTGTAGTGCGATGTGGATGATGGTGGGAATGGTCTCGATGGTCAACAGCCTTGGGGGATGACTTGTTGACCGTTTAAATATTAAAATAAAATAGTCGACACAGCCTTTGTCTCTCTTTCTCCACCGTCCTTTTTTTTTTTTTCTTTTTTTTTTTTTTTCAGGAGTGCTGTTCAGCTTTTTTGTCTCCTCTGCGCGACTCGCAACTGTTTCAACCCAACCAGATTATGGATTTATGTATTAAGCTGGTGTGTATGTACAACACTTCCGCTAAGTCCTTGCCCTATGGCTTTCTCACCATGTATATCCGGGACTCGGAGTCAGTCTGGTCGACTTTCATGCCAATCCCCATGCTTCGCCCATCCGATCTATTCTAAGCTCCTCTGTGTCTGTCTGCCTGCTTTTGTCTCATACGACCCGTGACAAGACCTTCCCTGCCAAGCAATGGCTCGACTCGCAAGCCGGACGAGTTGCTTCATAAGGATAGTCTCATGATGCGGCTGGCCAAGAGTCGTATGCTTGAGACGCGTAATATTTTCATTGACGCGGTGTAACCATGCATCCCCGGCCAGGATCGTTATCATTGCTGGTCGACGGTTCCCAAGCTTCCTTAAGTAATTTGACACACAGTAGTACCCCATGCCACCTTAACAACAGGGGGATGATGGATATAAAGGGTTTCCCAAAGTGAGCCGTAACTAGTTCTATACATGCTGGTGCAGCGGGGCCAGCTTGGGCAGAGATAGTTTGCTGCTATCTGCGAGAATGCTGGCAGCATGCCTGCAACAGGAGTCATAGCCCAGCTGGGTAGAAGGAGAGGCTCACCATGAAGCGCGTCAAGTGAAGTTGCTCAGTGCCCGTTTAGAAAGACATGCAGGCAGCTAAAAACGTGTGTTATATCCTCTCCAACTGTTGTGAGTAGTGCAAACAATGCGATTTGCCGCTTGTAGCGCGATTTAATATTACTGCACGCGCGTGAAGACAAACACCTCTACTCTCCGTCTTGAAAATGGCTACGTGGGGCATCCTCGAAACAACAATCGAAAAAAAGCATGCCTAGCAACGATAGCATTGCCTTGATACATTAGGTTTAGATTACCAACCCGATCACCATTCCAAAAGAGTTACGCGAGGCTGTTAGATGAAGGATGTCATCCAAATAACTCAATCATATTGCTCCTCTGGGGTATAGCCCAGTCGGAACCAACAACTCCGATGTTATTGAGAACCTTTTAATCACAAAGGTCCATAGGCAGTCCTGACGAATGAATACATGTCTTTGTCCTCAGGAGGAATATTGCTTTCCTAAGAAAAGATTGTGGTGGTGATTTGGGGGTTGGTAGACCAACATGTTGGTAGACTCGGGATGCAACCGGGCCGGGTCCGGGTCGAAAATCCTTGCCCAAAGCCGTCCCTTTTTGTGGAGGCGGGGCGGGGCGGGTGGGGTCAATTCTCATTGAACATTGTCCAAACCCGAACCTGTCTCAATAGATAACTGGGTCGGGTCGGGCTTGGGTGCTAGTTGGGTTGGGTTCTAGGCGGGCCGACCCGCCTACCAAGGAGAAAAATAGATAACAAACAAGCCATATTTTTATTTCTTTTTTTTTTTTTTTGTGTTTATGTACAAATTCACTAGGACTAGGGAAGGAAAAATAAATAGAAAATGAAAAAAATGTATATATATATATTCTGATGCTGAAATCTCATCTTCAGCATTGTAATTGTATACAGAGGCCCTCATTGCTGTTTATCCAGTCTTGAGCACAAATGAGGGCCTCCAGTGTCTCAGGTTTGAGATGGCTCCTGGACTCACTGAGTACTCTTCCACCCATGGAGAAGGCAGATTCTGATGCAATCAATGTTACTGGAGTTGCCAGGATCTGGTTGGCAAGGCTTACCAGGACGGGAAATCAGAGCTTGTTGATCTTCCACCAGTTGAAGAAGTCAAACACCTCCTCTTCATTGTTGATTGTTGCCTCTTGTAGGTATAGGTCAAGCTTGGCCATCATCAAAGTAGTGGTGTTGTTCCTTTCACCAGCAAGATAGATCCAAAATTGGGCCTCATCCCCATTGTTGTTTTTCTTTTGATGAGCTTCTGACTTATTGACACTAGATGCTGATTGAGGTGTCTGGCTGGTGACTTTCTTAACCAAAGCGGCAAACTCATTTACCATTGGTACAGGCAATCTTTAATTTCAGATGGCTGAATTGTGGTTGATCATTTGGATGAAGAATTTTCCAAGCACATGAACTCAATGAGCTCCCACTTATATCAAAGGTCAAATACAAGGGAGATGGCAGAAAAAAGCTCCATCCTTCCCCAATATTTCTCAATGAAAGGGGTCTGTGCTGCAGAGGTCCACAAATCTGTTGTCTGTCAATGCAATCCGACTGACTTTGGCAAGCTCATTGTTGATTTGGCCTTTCATGGAGTTGTACATATTGACAATGTCCTTCTTAACAGTTTTTCGGCCAAATATCCTGAATTTGGGCTGTAATGCCACAAGGAGGGCCTTGAAAATGGTGTGCTCAACAGATTTGAGTGAGTTCTTGCCAGCAATAATGAGCTTGGTGCAGATGATCCTTCCAACAGCTTGAGAAGAGTCTGCTTTTCATTTGTTGAGAAGGAAGTGCATCTATTGAGGTTTTGCCATAGATGTTTTGTCCCACATGAACTTTTCCCACTCATGATTGTTTTGCAGTATTTGAAAATGGCTTTCTTTGCTTCTCCTAAGATTCAAATGGAAAAGAAAAAAATCAAAAACATAATTATTAATATGAAAATAATTAAAAGACAACTTACCTTCACCTTGGCCTTGAAAGTGACCCCAGATAGTATTGGTGGTCTTCCTGGTTGTTTCACGGGATTTTTCTTCCTCTAGTGATGGGGTGGGCTTGGAAATAATATCTTCAGAGGTTAGTGTTGGAGTAGGAGCTGGAGCAGGGGTATTTTGTCTTTTGGATATCTTGGTAACTTCAATGTCTTTTTCCAATTTGGAATTGTGTGGTTGATTGTTATTGATATTGGGTTCTGGCAAAGATGGAGGCCGTGGCCTTTTTTTATTATTTCGGGTTTTCATGGTGGTGACCGTGATATCTGCTGAGTCCTGACTGGTACTAGGTAGTCTGGTAATATCAAGGATTTGCATGACTCAGTCTCGACTCCCTACAAATAAGAAATACCGGGTCGGCCCGGTTTGAAGGAAATTTTGACAACCCGACCCGGCCAGAGTGCGGGTCCCAAGCAGGTCGGGTCAACCAAGTCAAATAACATCTGAAAGCCTACCCAAACCCGACCCACCAAGAGGCGGGTCAGCCCGGCCCGGTTGCATCCTGACCAAGGACCCCAGAAAGCTCCCCCAGAGAGGGGGGGGGGTTTTAAAAATAAAGTGGATATGAGCCAAAATTCATCACTGATTTCAGACCTTATACATGTCAGTATACCTTTGTGAAGACTAGGCTGAGACAGAAAGTCAACTGGCTTCACCCAAAAATATGAACCCCACCCTCTGGATTTTTTTTTTTTTTTTTTTGGTTTTTTGATGATTTTTTTGCCAACTGGACCTTTTTTTTCCATACCTGAAAAGGATGATTCCATGAGAGCCCTTTCAAGAAGAATGGCCAATTCATACCTTTTTCAAGGGTACCAATTATGTCAATCTGGCCATTTTTTTCCACACCTTTTCCAACACCCCTCTCTAACAGTTTGGTTTTTGCATCCCTGAATGGACACATCCCGCAGCCTCCCAATTGCTGTTAACATATCAGCAAGCAGATCTAGAAACAAGTGATAAGTAAGTCCAGCCGCCGATGTGCTGAAGTCACTTGGCCCCCAATCCGACCGATAAAAAGGTGTTCCGAAGGTATTAGAAGTTAGAGCCTAACTTAATGAAGTACCGAGTTCGGAGACCAGCTAGCTTTTCCTGGGATCCATGTGGAGGCTGCCTGGGGTGGTGAGATCAACTGTCCAGTCTGCACCTGGCTCTCGCACCCACTCAACCCACCCGCAAAGAAAACCCAAGATAGGATTGACACACTACATGTGTATATATATATAGGTGAGGCAGGATGCGACGTCGAGTCAACCCCAGCAACCTTTTCTCCCTTAAAAAAAAAAAATCAGGAGGTCCGCGGAGTACTCGTCGGGATGAGTTTGCCAGGATTCAAGATATTACGAGGGTCAAGAGTTTTCTTGATGGTCCTCAAGAGATCAAGGGTCCCTTTCCCCAGCTCGTTTTCCAGATGGACCTATAAAAATACCGTCCAGACCCGCCCAAAAAAAAAAAAGAGATACAGGTCAAGTAAGAGACGTGGGAACCAGGGGCTGTAAGCGTGGGAGGTGTGAGAACTGGGACGGACCATCTTCCCAATACTATTTTTGGTGGTTGATGTACGTCATCCATGTTGAGAGGTCAACGACCACTCCAACAGAGATAAGAAAAAACGAAAAGGAGCTTACCCAACGCCTAAGAAAGAGAAAGACGTAAGATTTGCGGATAACAAGGAGGAGGAGAGATGAAGTGTCTTTGAGACTGACCATGTTCGCCGGTACAAGTGCCGTCCAGATGCTGAGCGAGTTGAACCATTTTATCGACGCATTGGCGGACTTGAGAGAGCTCGAGATGGTCCTTAAAGAGGATGATACAGTGGAAGTTGCCGTCGCCAACGTGGCCGAGCATTGTAGCCTTGAGATTGCGGGCCTGGATGTCGGCCTTGGTTTCGGAAATCAGGCGCGGTAGATGTGAGATCGGCACGCCTGTGGTGTATATCAGCTTCCAAGACACGTAGAGGTGGACGGGAGACTCAGTACTCACACACATCTGTCGTCCATATTCGGTGACCGGGCGCATAGTCAAGTGTCGACCAGAGACACACCTTCCTAGCGTGCCATATCTCTTCTGCCTCTGCTTCTGATTTCGCTATCCTCATCTGCGTCCCTCCATTCCTCTTGAGAATTTTTGCTGCGTCAAGAGTCCGCCGGTCAGGCAGGGCAAACTTCTTGTGGGGCTCAGAAGCCGCCTCTCACCTGTCAGCGCTTCATCCGCTTTGATCTGTGCCAACGTCCCAGTAAACTTCAAAAATAGACTGAAACAAAAAAAATCACAAAAGGTTATCAGTAGGCGAAAAAATCTCTTCGGTCTAGAAAACTCTTCGGTCTAGAAGATGTATTTACCTAGGTTTTTCATCATAGATGAGTCCGGTTGAGCTGTGGTTAATAGCTTTCATCATTTGGTCATCAAGCAATTCGATGCAAGCCAACGAGACGCCTTCCTGGATTAACTGCAAGACGCTCCTGGTGGCCGCATCGACGTTTGTGAAATGTGTCACTCCGACGGAAGTCGGCAGGACCGGCTGCAGCTTAAGTGTCACCTCTGTCACCAGGCCCAAAGTCCCTTCGGAGCCAATAAACAGCTTCCCCAAGTCAGACCTGCCGCACATTTCCTTTTTTTTCATGTCAAGTCAACCAACGGGGCCAGTCAGCATTAATCAATTTGTCATTCCCCCGGGTTGGACGTTAAGAAAATCCACCTCGCTCTTTGCCGGGTCTTGATCACTTCTCCATTAGCCAAAACAACCGTCATATTGATAACGTTTTCGCGCATCGTACCATATCTAGAACGACGATCAAAGATTTTTTTCCAGGGTGATTTTAGGAGGGTAAAAAAAAAAAAAGAGCTAGCGTAGATGCATGCTCACTTGACGGCATTGGTGCCTGAGCATCCTGTGCCGATCATGCCGCCAATTTGCGCTCCGGGACTGAATACGCCGAATGAATGCCAATCAACACCAAGGGGGAGACCAAGCAACAACCTGATGATCTTGGTTAGGAGGGAGAAACACACCCAGGATCGACGGGGAAAAAAAGCTTGTGCGGAGACGGAGAACGTTTCAAGTGGTTGTTCAAGTCTTCGTAGCTCACCCCGGGCTGGACGACAACATCCAAGTCAGACTCTAGGGGGAAATGGCGTGGATGGAATAAGCCAAATACATTTCAAACATGGGGATATTCCACATAGAGTTCACGGACCATGGACGGCGATGATCTTGTTCATATTCCTCGAGAAGTCAATGCAGAATGAATAGCCTGGTGTAAGTTGATCTTCATCGGTTGATGGTTGGTCGTCTTGAGGGGTGGGCTTCGATGAGGGCGCATTGAAGTGTCCTTCGAGGGATGTACCACCCGAAAACGGCACGATCGGGATCCGATATTGGGATGCTACCTTTCTCAGACCGGAGACCCAATTTCAAAATATGTTTGAACTGGGCCCAGTTCTTTGAGGGTGCTCACCTTGACTATGTTGGAGACATCTTGAGTCGAACTTGGATATAGTACGGCCCCGGGCAGACAATCCGGATGATGGTCTATAGGGGCAAAGATGGCTCAACAGGTCAGACAGTTTTAAATGGAATGAGCAACAGGTAATAAAAATACAGGCTTACGAGACCAAGCTGAGGTGCCATGATAGAGCAGGTCCTGTGGATGACGGCTGATAGAATCGGCAGGCAAGATTTTTCTAACCTGTTCCAAAGCGGCACTGAACTGTTCGGGGGATGGGTGAGGGAGAGTCTCCTTGGAGGGATCGAGCGCGTTCTTCAGCTGGACGTTTATCCCGACGACATACATCTTTTGGAGGAGAAGGGAAGGATTAGCGAGGAACGCATAGGGGACGACATGGTGTGGGGAGACATGATTACGATTGAGCCGATCATGGTGGAGGTGAGGAAGACCATGGTCGTCGACCATTTCTGATGGGCCATCATCGTCCTCCTCTGTCTGGGTTGCATCGCCTGGTTCCCCGTGCGGGTGGGGCTGGCATGCTGATGGAGTGCTCTCCTGCCTGTTGATGGTAATCGCCATGGAGAGACTTGCCGGAAGACTCGCCAGTTCTTGGAGCAACCGCCCGAGAGAATGCTCATCGCACCTGCACTGAGTTGGTTATGGACAGAAAATCAGCAAAACACTCATCCAAGGAGAAGCAGAACTTCCTTGTTACACATTACAACCTCTTCATGTTCGTCTTAGTTATAAGATCATACACCACCTCACATCTGGTCACCCTATCGATCATGAAACCCTCACTCAGTGGGAGCCACCATGACCCTCGCACAGTGGAATTGGCACTGGTCGAGTCTCGATAGGCTTTTTCCAGTTGTTCTGCATCATCAAGCAAGCGCCAACAAGCTGCGTCCAATAATCCGAACAGCAGTCGGCCACAGGGCGCGTTTTTCTGCGGGAAATTCGTGTCTGTCGCCAGAGGCCCCATCTCGGGGGACCCCATACTTATTATATTGGGTCGCTGGAGAAGCCCGTCTCCCAGAACACCCCGTCTTCCGGGATGTGTTCGTCCATGTTAAGTCAACCACACTATTCCTTTTTTCAAAAAAAAAATTAAAAAGAAAGCGTGTTTGCAAGATCAGCGCTTGGATAAAGCCGCTTGCGGAATCGTCTGGGCTGGTTGCAGGTGAAGTGGGCACAGGATGTTGGACAGCCAGAGCAGCGCCAGTTATTCACGGTGACACTGGGATGTCTGAAGGAGGAGCGGGACAGATCGCAGTTGATAACAAGCAAGAGGAGGGGGTGTTGCCAGAAGCAGACCGGAGGCGGGAGCGAGATTTTGCCAATCTGTTCCAACAGACAGTCCGACCAGCAAACCTGTCGAATGCTAGTTGACCAGGGGAGCCTCCAATCAAAACACTGGTTGCAACGGAACGGAACGAAAAGCCATCCAAGAGGTTATCCCTGAGCGTGACCCCTGAGTGCAGCAGCCCCCAGCGAGCCTTGGTGGCGCCGAGGAAGACCGGAAAGGAAACAGCCAGCCCGCTCTATGTCCAGCCACATGGAGCCAACCATCATAAGGAAGACCCTATGGGGCATTCTTTCCCCCCCTGTTTTTTTTTTGGGAGAGGCGCTGTTGAAGATGATGATGGCATGGCCTCAGCTACTTTCCTTCGGAGCATTCTCAGGAGCGATCAGGTCCGTGGCACTCACACACCCTCAGTCTTCAGCCAACACAAATGGCCTCCCTTCTGCCCTCTGGTCCTTCCACTGCAATCGACACGAAAGAGCATAAATCCCTATCTAGTATCCATCTCTTGCCCATGGCTCCCACTAGGTGATTCAGGGCAGAATGGATGCGGAAGTACACTCATCATCAATCAGCTCTTGCATTGCTTATAAGCATGTTTCTTTTGTTGCTCCTCAGAACACACTTGAATTAAGTGCATCCTCACTTGGTTTCTGGATGGATCATCACTCAAGTTGCTTCATTCCATACCCAATCATCACAATTACAAATCAAGTAACCACAGCAACCAAAAAAAATGTACAATGGAAGGGGGATGACAGCCCCGACAAAAGAGAAATACCGCAACAAGGGGCTATCTTTTGGGCGGAGGAAGATAATCCTTACTAAGGTCAATGCCCAGATCCTTAAGATGGGTATTAGTGATCTTCACTTTGCCGCCCTTGCCGCCCTTCTTCTTGGGTTTACGAGTGTTTTGTTGGGGTTTAGGAGTGTTGGCAGAGTTAGAGGAGGAGGTGAGCCCAGCTTCCTGTAGTTCTATGGGCAGGTCATGCACCGAGGGGGTCTGCAGGGAATGCCACATCTCTCGAAATTCTTTGCTCCCCAAGGCGCGAGTCAAAGTTCAAGGTTTGATTGAGTTGGGTAGGTGAGTGATAGAAGATACGAGAGCAAGGTTGAGCGGTGATGGAGAAGAGGGGTTGCAAGCCTACCTGGATCGAGGGCCCCCCGAGTGGGACCCAAGTTTTCGCGGTAGCCCAATTCGTCAAAGACCACCACCTTGGGGACGCCTTCCTTACCCGCATGGCCTTCGGTGCGGGAGACCAATACCTTACCCTCGTTTTCAAGCTTGAGGTGGAATCAAGCAAGGGTAGAGGGTGAACAAACACCGCCAGTATCTTGGGTGCTCTTATGAGACAGAGAGAGAGAGAGAGAGAAGAAGAGGGGTCAATGAGATGTACGAAAGGGGGAGAGTTTGGCCAACTGTTCTTGAGGGTGGCTATGGGCATCCCACAGCGGTTTGAGAGACGTTGTAAGAGTTCCAGAACTTGTTGTGGGTTGTTAATGTCGTAGTCCGGCTGTGGGGGAGTGTGTGTTAGCTTCTGCTATGGATGGTGATGGATGTTGAGTAGATGATGATGATGATGTACTCTATAGCTCCATAGTTTTACGCAGCCCTTCTCGATAACATTGACGCGTTCGTGTGAGTTGAATGCGTCGTAGAGTTCTTGGTTGAATGGGACATCGGTATGTTCCGAGAGCAAGCCTCTGACGCCAGTTTGGGCCTCGAGGTCCGAGAGGTTCATGGGCCCATTCCGTTGCTATGTATGTACGAGAGAGAGAGAGAGATGATGAGTTTCAGTCCTTCGTTTTGTGTTAAGATGAAAAAAACCACCTTGAGTGCATCGACTAGTTTGAATATTTGAGTGGCAAACTGTCTCCCGGGACCAGAGTTGTCAACAGGCGGTGGTGGTGGTGGTGCGGCTGTACGAAGAATGGTTTGCGTTAGGTTGTGACCAGTTTTTTTGAAAGAGAGAGAGAGGGGACTGACGGTTTGCTTGTTTCTTCTTGCTCTTCTTCTTCTGAGTGGGTGGTGCGCTATTGCTTGGAGGATCAACGACAGTTGGGAGTGACTTGGGTGGTTCGGAGGTGGCTATAGGAAAGAAGGGATGTTAGTTTGGGTGTGAGTGTATGTATGATGTAGGTCGTTGTACTGACCAGTGGGTTGGCTGAGTGGTGATGATTTTTGGGGTGCGAATCTGGGTGCAGGCAGGGAAGGGAACTTGCTGGCCATGGTTGTGTGTGGTTGGTTGGTTGGCTTACGGCACTGGTGACTGAGCACTGATAGGAGAGTAGTATGGGGTACCCCGATTCCCCCCGGGGTGTGTTCCCGATCCCCCCCCTTTTCCGACTCGCCGGTCTTTCTCGCTGTTGACCAAAACAGTCATGAACAACTTAACAACAACCACTTCTTCTGCCACTACTACTACTCAGTCGCACACCATGACTACCTCAACCTCATCCTCTGCTCACACCTCCTTCACTCAGCACCAAGCATCCAACCTATCCATCGACATGCCCGTCGCCACCTCATCTGTCGTCAACAAAGCCGCAAACCGATCTGCCTCCCTCTACCAAAACTGTCTCGAAACTAGAGCCCTCCTCAGAAGAGTCCCTGGATTCGTAGATGGCCCTTGGATCACCGAAACTAAAAACCCAAACAGTCTACTCGACGGTACATACATATCAATCAATTCAAGAAAAAAAAAGAATGGACTCACTCACACTCTTCTTCGTTTTCTCTCAGATTCACCTGCCGAACCACACACTCCTCATTCAAAACACTCCTCAAATCCTCTCGATCCTGTCACTCAAACACTCGAAATATTCAGACTCGGCTCACCACTATGCTTCCTATACAACACCATCCTCAGCCCACCCCTATCAGAACCCGACACCGCCGCCTTACCCCCACTCCCCCCTGGAAAAACTTGGAAGAACCTCAAACCACTCAACATCCTCTGGTGTCCTCGTGAGGACATCAAAGGCTGTCAGAAATCCGCCGCTCACTTCATCATGGCCCTCAAAACCGAACTAGGCTGGGGGACCGAAATCGATGAGATCCAGGAGAACGGATTGATGGTCAACATGCTCTATGACGTCAACACTAATGCTACCGTCAAAGTAGGATCCCCTCTTTCATCACATATACATAGATACACACACACACACACACACACACTCAGCATAATAATCAACTTTTTATATCTCAAAATAGGTTATTTCCAACGTCCTCAGACTTCTACATCTCCTCAAAGCATTGGGCGTCCTCTTACCCCCCTCAGAAGATGAACTGGTTCCTCCCAGCCACGAACTGAATGTTGCCATGGACGATCGAGCCCGAGTAGTCAAAGAAATCCTCGAGAGTGAACGCAAGTACGTACAAGACTTGGAGGTTCTTCAGGTAAAGTTTCCTAAAACTGCCATATCTTCACCCCCCCCTGGCTAGTCTTGATGACTCCGTCTTATTCCCCAGAACTACCAACGAGCTCTTCTCCAGCGAGAAATCCTACCCTCAGATCAGATTCGGGCCCTATTCATTAACCTCGACTCCCTCGTTGACTTTCAGCGGCGGTTCCTCATCGGTGTCGAGGCCAACGCCCGTCTTCCGCCCGACGAACAACGTTTCGGTCATCTCTTTTCCTCATTCGAAGATTCTTTCTCATGCTATGAACCCTTTTGCGCCAATTTCGCCTCCGCAAGTCAGCTTGCCCAAGATGAAAATATTGCTTTGACCGTTCGTGCTTCCATCCTACCTCTCTATCAACATATCCACACTGACCTGTGTCTCCTCCTTGCTGCCCCTTACAGAAAGTGGCTGATATACTTGACCCTAACTACGAGCTGCCCACGTTCTTGATCAAGCCAGTTCAGAGGATCTGCAAATATCCTCTGCTTCTTCAGGTTCATCGCTAGTCTTAAACTTTCAACCCTGTCTTGATTTAACTGAAACCTTTCCTACCCGATTCCTTCCTCACTCAGCAACTAGTCAAGCATACGAGTCCTACCGGACTTTATTACGACGAGCTCAAAGAAGGTCTTGCTTCAATCACACGAGTCACCGACGCCGTCAATGAGACCACCCGGCAGCGTGAGAACGAACTGGCAGTGAATGATCTCAAGGAACGAGTAGAGGACTGGAAAGGTCATGACCTCGTGACGTTTGGCCAGCTGGTACTCGAAGACACATTCACGGTTGTCAAGAATGACAGCGAGCGGGAGTACCATGTCTATCTCTTTGAGAGGATCATCCTCTGCTGTAAGGAGGTCGGCGTCAAGCTCGACAAGAAAGCCAGCAAACAATCAATGAGCCTCAAGAAGAACAGTCAGATCAACAATTCTA
Organism: Puccinia novopanici; assembly: GCA_004348175.1. Classification (NCBI taxonomy): domain Eukaryota; kingdom Fungi; phylum Basidiomycota; class Pucciniomycetes; order Pucciniales; family Pucciniaceae; genus Puccinia; species Puccinia novopanici. The sequence goes on along the minus strand of SMGU01002983.1, from coordinate 4,554 downwards.
ACGTTACCGGTGGCAAGAGGAAAAACACTCAGCAGCTCAAAGGTCGGATATTTATAGCCAACGTTATGAGTGCTACCCCTCGCCCAGTCCCACCTGGTTAGTATATCTTCTCGACTCACATCCTTGCCAATATCCAAATTGATTGCCCCCCCCTCTTTTTTTTTTATCTTGAATCCATAGGATCTCCCCACCACCATCAATATCTTTTACAAGTTACATGGCGGGGTGACGTATCAGAAGAATACTTCTCAATCAAATGCCGAACGGAGGAACAACTGAAGAAGTGGCAGGCCGCCATTACCAAGGCAGTAGATGATGCAGTGGAGCGTCGGCGGCGACAAGTTCATCATCTATCATCAGGCTCACGCTCCAAGATGAACAGCCCCCTGTCTCAGTTCCCTAACACGCCACAGTCGGAAATGGGCCAGCCGCCGAATTCAGCCGGCTATCCTCATCATCCATTATCTCATCCTCCTCGAATTCCAGAACATCCTTATGCTCACTCGGGTCATGGTAATGGAGGCGGTTCGATGAGCAGTCGGACGTTCGAGGACGAGGATGAGAGTTATCAGACAGATGCCGAGAGCTCAGTGAATGGTCGCAATACACCATCCGGCACTCGGAGGACCACTGGTCACCGTTCCATGCCGGCCGAGCGCTCCGAGAACTCTTTTGGGACTGGCCGTGCCCGAGCACAGACTGACGATGCGGCCTCAGTCAATCTGGCCCAATGGCGGAGCCAGATGCCCAATAGCTCGATACCGCCGGTGCCACGGTCGGGTCAGCTGACCCCAGCGAGCAGCGATGCATACATGACAAGTTCGCTGCGCTCATCTACGAGCAGTAAGCCTCTCCGTCATCAACCGAGTCATGAGTGGGGAGCGATCAATGGGGGCCAGTCGAATTTCTACCGGTCAGAGGACCCTTCTCGCCCGCAACTGCCGAGCTCGGGCACCTCAGGACATCCGTTCCTCAACCGTCATCCCGAGCCGTCTCAACAGTTACACCCAGGTGGTACAAGCAGCAGTGGAACTACGCCCATGTTTCGGAGCAGGTCCGCCAGCTCGCCCAACATCCATCAGTCCCCGGAGTTCGCCCAGCAATGGCACCCCAGCCATATCAACGGTGTTCCCTCCGTCCCCTCTCTTCCCGCTTCAAATCATCCTTCCTTGAGGGCCATGCCCCTCCAAAATGCTATTCATATGGGCCACATGAAGCAGCGGTCTAGTGATTCCAGTGCCGCCGCGATGACTGATCGGTCTTCGACGGATAGTCAAAGATTGTCTGGAGGTAATACTTTTGTTCTGTATATATTATTCCAACGGGTTGCTGAATGTGATGCTCTTGACATTTTCAGGAGCCCATAGCTCGGCAATGGGAGGGAGAAATAACATGGCGCAAATGCCGAACGCAATGGGACAGTCCTCACTTGCGGGACCTAACGGAGGTGGAGCTGGACAGAATCCGCGCTTTTCATCTGGGCCGGGGGCGGTGCTGACGACGCAATCGGGGGGAAGTTCGTTGATCACGTCGCGGAGTAGCGGGAGTCTTGTGGTGGTGCAAGGCAACACGGAGATGGGAGTGCGGTATGGTGAGGTGTCTGGAGCGGGGATGGGCGCTCCGATGGGGACAGCAGGAGCAGGAGTAGTAGGGAACAGCCATAGTAGCGCGGGAGCAGGCAGCGGGCCCACATCTATCCGCTTTAAGCTCCGCGCCGGCGAAGACACCTATGTCATTGTCACCCTCTCGACGGTGACGTACCAGGAACTGATCGAGAAGATCTACAAAAAACTGCGCAACTGTGGCGTCGCTAAGTCCTCCTCCGCTAAGCTCAAGATCCGCTATGAGGACGAGGAGGGCGACCTCATTCTTATCTGTAACGATGAGGACGTCGCTATGGCTATCGAATGGATGCGCTCCGTCGGCATCTCTCATCTCTTGCTCTTCGTCGATTAACGCCCCCCTCCCCCTTCCCCTTCCTCATCTCTTCTTCTGTTGCTCCTCTCTGCTCTTAGTATAGTTTTCCTCACCTCTTTCTCCATCTCGATCTCTTTTTGTCTCTGTTTCTCTTTCGAGGTGTTGTGTATTTTATTACATTGTGTCTTCAATCACTATATTGACGTCAACTAATCTTCAGATAACATCACTCATACACACACATACCACACATACATATATGCTTATGTGTGTGTATGTATGTGTATGCCAAGCATTCATCTTTCTCTCATCTTTTCTCTCTCTCTCTCTCTCTCTCTCTCCTTCATGGTCCCTTTTTATTTTATTTTGGCCCACACATACACACACTGTGTGTTCTCTTCTCTTGCCCCACTTCTGTTCTTTCCTTCACACACACACACTTATGTGTGTTGCCAGTGTCCTTCTCTCCTTTGTTGTTGAATATATACAACCTGAATATGTAGGGTTTTTTATACATAAATATATATATACATATATATACATATACATACATGCACCCATAACTAACCCCCTCCCTTTTTTTTTTGTGATGATTTATGTGAACTTATTATATATATGTATTCTGTGTGTGGGTGTGTGTTAGGAAACTAGTCAGAGATATGTTAATATATGTAGTAGTGCAGAGGAGGTTTTTTGCTGTGTTTGTTTACCCAGAGAGAGTTGTTTGGGCCCAGTTTGTGCAGGTTTGTGGTGCTTGGTTGAGTCTGGAGATAGAGACGCCATGTCGGGGGCTGAGCCAATGTGGCATGATGGCACGGTACACAGGGAGATGACAAGAGGAGACCATCACAGCATGATGGATGTGATGGACAAATGGTGAGGTCTCCCACGGCCCTCTTGGCAGCTTCCTGGGAGCTTGCAGACAAAAGGTGAGCATTTGAGGTGCTCAAATGGGCCCTTGGTTGTCTGGCCACCATACTTGGGTGAGCATATCCTTGTCGATATGGGCTCTTGGTTGCATGGGTCAGGCAAGAACCATGGTGTTCTTTCTGATATATAGGTGGGTAGGTGTCTGGAAATCACATGCAATCATTTCACTCCAACCAGTAACAACATGCCTATGTGTCCAGCCCTTATTCTACATTAAAGTAACCGTAAAATTCCCAGAAAGAAACACACCAAACTAAGGAAAAAAAACAACAACTACAACAACAGAACAATCAATCAGAAGGATGGAGTATTTAGGACTAGACTATTGGATGGTTCTCAGATATGCAAGTCATGGACAAGAGGACTTGAGAGGACTTTAGTGGCTGAGTATCGTAGCAGTCTGGATCAGTAAGACTGAGAAATCAATAAGACCCAGCTCAGAAATTCGCATCTCAAACACAATAGGAAATGAGAGGATACAAGAAGAAGATAAGAAAAGAAAAAAAATATGGTGAGAAAATTAATCCAACTAGGAAAATTTTAAGTTAGCAATTTTTTTTAAAAAAAAATAGTACTAAGCAGAGGTAAAATTTGATAGATGGAAAGGAGAGGGTTAGGTTTCTGAGAAATGTATTAAGAGGAGTGAGGGTGGGTAGATAAATTTTTTAAAAAAAAGTTAGTTATCATGAATTGAGGCCCAGCTCTGTGATGATTCTTTTTGTTTGTTGAGGGTGTGTTGTATGTTGAGGAGATTGCTAATGAGAAGTGAGGTCTAGTCAAGAGAAGTGGGATAGTTGATGAAGCAACTGATAGACTCAACCCTAACCTGTTTATTCTTTGAGATTAGGATCAATCAGGTTTGGTCAAGGCTGCTGCAGAGAGAAAGAGTTGGACAGGAGCACAAAAAATCAACCATTGACTGGGATATGCTCATCCAAGTTTGAAAGGAATGCAGCTCTTCTTTTCAAGTATTTTCTCCACATCAGACATGGTGGTGACATCCACATATACCTCCTCTCCCCCACACAGCTCCATGGCCTCAAATTCCTCTCACTCCTTTGGTCTTGCTTTTATTCAGAGAGGCATCTTATATACAGAAATAGCATTGTCTTCACCCCCATTTCTCAGCATTCACAAGAGCCCTTCTATCTCCTCTGGGCTCATGTTTTTGAGGTGTGTGTGCCCTTGGTAGGGGCTTCCTCTTTCTCTCTTTTATTTTAATTCATTATCCTGCTTGATGGTCTCTTGTATAATGTGATAGTAATAGAATGGATTGATATGTAAAATATGTACACAAAGCATGTATAATTGTATCTTATAGGTTGTGGGCCATTTTATCAATGCCATGAAATTTTCATGGCATCATTCAGTGCCCAATCCTGGAAAAATGCCAAGATAAAAAGTGAGAAGAAATGATTTCTGGCCACAGAACCCATCATATGGTGTGTCAATTCATCCATAAACAGACCACTACTTCAAGAGTTCAAAACCACATCCAGGTGTTGAACTACATGAATAATTATGGATCACTTATTTACGAGGTATCTGGGCTACCTGGAGGTACATCTAAAGAAAATAAAGGGCCTTGTGTTGGAAGGAGTACAAAATCATCACCTGGAAGTAATTGTCCCAAGAGCTCTTGGGTTTTTAAAATATATTTGAATTTGAAAGTTGATTGAGATCTAAAACCAGGAGGAACTGAAAGAA
>SMGU01002982.1:0-11935 GCA_004348175.1 Puccinia novopanici | reverse complement strand
CGAGTTGCAAGTTGATAGGCGGGGAGCCTGGGAAGGAAACAATATTGAGAGGGTTACCCTGATCTAGTGGTAAATCGATCCATTCGTCGCAGAGTAGTAATGTCTTGTTTTTTGATCCTGATCCATAATTGGATTTGAGAGTCACTTCCACCGCTCTCTCCATGCGTTTTTTTAGTGGATTCCATTGCGCGTCTTCTAGCGGAACTTTGTCCACTCGACATTCGACGAAGCTGTGACAAAGTGGGACCGGCTGAGGTGGATCTGCAGGAGGCTCTTCCAATAATTCTTCCTCGCCCGATTCATAATCGCCCCAATCTTCGATCCCCTCAAACAACAGCAAGTCGCCACGTTCCTTCGTCGGAGGTGAGGCCTTGTTCCCTGGATTAGATGGAGGTAAGCTGACAAGAGGCTCCAAGGACGACTTGAATGGGTTGGACAGGACAAAACGCTCGGAAACGGGAAGGGAAGGGTGAGGGAGAGTCCCATTCTTCGTAGCCTGTTTTGATGCAACGTGTGCTGGGGCAGATTGGGTGCTCCTTTGCGGCAGTGGTCGAACGGGATGCAGTCCGGCGAGCAGGTCGTCCATGAACGCTGAAGCGGAGCTTGGGGTGGCCTTGTTGGGAGACATACTTGCGAGATGGTGGGTGGGATGTGGTTCCTGGAAGGGATGGCGTTTCCACCGAGACTCGACGCGTCGTAAACTCCTACGCGGACGCGATGCATGCAATGTGCTTGGCCCAGGCCCCAGCTTGAATTTGACTACACCACGGCCAGCTGTCAGAGGCTTTTGGACCGGACAGAAATCGATTCCCCTTGAGAACCGATTTCTCTCCGGTCTGTGCCTACCCAAGGCGATTGGTAATCGACCCATGGGCACAAAATCGATTCCACGGCCACCCAATGGGCAAAAAATCGATTCCACGGCCACCCATCCAACCACAGTCCACTCCCACGCCAGATCACCAGACACTGTGAGATTCGACAGCTCCATTCGACGTCAACGGAAGACCAAGGCGACGTCAACGGAAGCCCAAGGCACCCCGGCGGGTGAGATTTTTTTCCCCATCTTCCCTGCTGACAACATCCAAGTTGCAATGGCTGAAGAAATCGCTCCACCTCCAAAGCTCTCTGACCCACCCACTCCCTCCGCCCAAAAAAACCTCTATACGATCCATCTCAGTTACTACTTATACATGGATGTCCGAATAATAGAGAGCAACGGTGCTTTCCAGCCGAAAAAGTACGACATCGGCGATTTCCTCCCCCTTGAACCCAAAGATCCGATACCACCCATCAAAGTGGCCCTCGACGACCTCAAACCCATGCAGTTTCGTGACATTGTCATTGACACGATTGGCAAGTCTCGACCCGAATTCCATCTTGACAAGTTACTCCGTGAATATGATTCGGCCAAGAAGGTCCAGTGGCAAGGAGTCGTGCGCAGAAGCGAGGCCGAGAGTAAGTGGGGCGCCGAGCGAATTGAAGCCAAAGAGCGATACACCACTTTTGTCAGGAAGGCCACGCGCATTGGGACCTCGGCACGCTTGGATTTGAATCTCATGATTCAAGATCCATTAGTTGGAGGTTTCATGGCGGTGCGTTATTGCCCGTCTATATCTCACAAGATGACATCAGCTGACTCACCTCATACATCCTCAGTGGGAAGGCCGCCCAGTACGCCACCGACCGATAATACCCATCCCATCAAAACCCGGTCGCATCGTCTGCCCGACTCTCTTCCTTCCCTCCGACGATGAAGATGAATCAAAGGCCGAGCGTTTTGTCAGCAACACCTGCCTTTGTGACTGGCCGCAGTACACCGAGGGACAGAAACTGTCTAAGGATGGCCACATCATGTATTCCCCTGCGATCGAGGAATTAGCTGCACGAGAGGGACAGAAACTGCCCACGGATAGCCACATCATGTATTCCCCTGCGATCGAGGAATTAGCTGCACGAGCTGCCAAGAAGCCAAGGACCGAGTGACAATGTTTATTGACTCTTTTTTCATCTTTCCTGGTTGTGCGCTGCAAATAATTTCTCATCCAAACAAGATTATTGATGAGAAAATTTATATGAAAAATTTGATGAGAGATGAAATGACAACAATCAAATGATGTCTGCATATAAATTGATCTTACACTTATTTCAATTGGATAAATTTTTCATGAGAGATGAAATGAAAATCCAATCTTATAAATGAAGAAAGGAAGTCTGAATGGATTTGAATTTTCAATCTTATCACACTGAACTTTGAATATTCCACATGTAAATTTGTAGGAAACTGGTTTCATTTGCATCAGTTTCATTTGATCCAATGGTTCTAATTGCTAAAGCACTTGGATGATAGTGGCCCCCTGCCCAGTAACCAGTGTTGCACTACAATCAAAACTGAAGCAACTGGGAATATCTTGGCCAGTTCATGATTTTTATATTTCACAATTAAATTTAACACCTCTTATGGTATGGTACGTGGCTGGTACTATGGGCCTAGGTTCCCTCCATCATGTGGGTTCCCAACTCTCCTACCCCCAATGAGTGTCTGTATTTCAATTTGACTTATTTTTCTCTAATCCATTTGGTGATAATATCACATTATTTGCCCACTGTGCTCACCCAGGCCTGATTCAGATGAGCAATTAACTATTCCCATTTGTATTTATTTGGGTCCAACCACTTTACAACTGGCCAATCTTCCAGAAGGCATGCAAACATACTTCATGACATACAAAGGTACAATGAAGTGCTTACTTTTGGCAAGATTCACATAGGCTTATTTGAGGGTCTCATGAGTTACACATCTGTAAAATTGAGCAGGAAAATGCTTGGCAAGAGAGCATAATTGTTTTGAACACTTGGCCAATGGACACCCAGTTGTTCCCCATCCTATTTGGGCAGGTAGCTCATTGAATAGAATATTTACATTCAATTATGCAAATAAATTGAACTACTTATTGGAATATATATACTTATAATTATTGGAGAGATCCAAGAAATACTATGACCCCTGTGGAATGGAATATAACATGGTTGGAGTTTGTACTTGTTTTTTGCCTTTCAATGGTAATTCATGTGAAAGTTTTGAGAGTATAGTTGGGCCCAGCCAAGAGCTTCTTTGGTTGCAGCCTTCTCCCAATTCTTCAAATATTTTGGGGCTGGAAATTCATATGGCCCTTTCATCATTAAGTACACAAAATGATGTGTCTTGGGGAGCAGGGCAATATATATTGGTGGTGATGCTTTTGGCCCACAGAAGTGAGGGAAGCATGTTTGAGAATAACTTGGCGAGAAAAAGAACAGCGGAGTTTCAAAAGCATTTGCCATTGCTTCTCCCATTGAAGGCATACTCATCCAGTTTTTGCTTCCAACAAATCCAGAAGTGGTTGGGTATATTGATTCCAGTGTCTGTTCAATATTTCCAAATGTATATTCTTTATGGTAGAATTCTTTTCTGTTTTGAATTTCTTGGTGTAATTCTCTGCGGATTTCCATATATGAGCTCTCTCCTCTCCCCAGGGCATGCCCAGCCACTCGATATCCGCAGTGACCATCGGCTTTGACATCAATAACCATGTGAATATGAGATTGGATAAATTCAGGGAGTTGTTGGATTAATTCTCTCTGTTCTATTGCAACTCTATGCGCCATTGGTCTAGCTATGGGGGGCGTCTTTTCTCGCACTATGGGTTTCTCCTCATGATGTTGGCGATTTGATTGTTGTGGATCAATAGAGAATATTATGTCCTCATTTTTCGATCCTCTCCTACTTGTCTGGGGTTCATTGGGGGGGTTGTAATGTATTTCATTGGAAGCACAGGGTGGGTGGGATGATGTTTGCTGAGTCAATGACAATGTTTGAGGTTGATGATAATTTGGTGTTATACTTGGATTTTGATAATGAGAATATGTGTTTTCAGTTCTTTGAATCACTATTGGGTCATTGGGTGTACTTGATTGACCATACAGTGTGGATATAGGCATGGAGATGCCAAACCTGTTGCCTGTCATATTTGGAGTAGGGTAATTGGGCACTGAATAATTGGATGATGACATTGCAGCCCCCTGAGGTGTCATTTCTGAATTGGTATGTAGTGATGATTGGGAATATTTATGGATTGGGGTTGATTGTAAGCCACTTGTATTGCTGGCATACAAAGGTGGATGACAGGTTATATTTGTTTGACCATACTGTGTGGGTGAAGGCATTAAGATGCCTGGCCTGATGGCTGATATATTTGCCGCTGTGCAATTGGGGACTGAAAAATTGTATAATGACATTGCAGCACCCTGAGGAGTCATTTCTAAATTTGTTTGGAGTGAGGTTTGGGATTCCTTACATAATGGGGTTGTTTGGAAGGCACTTGTATGGCTGACATAAAAAGGATGACCAGGAGTTATATTTGTGCTTGGTCTGGAACTGTGATGTTGCGGAGGCATGTAAGATATTGGTGTTGTCACTATGCTTTGTGGGTGAGAACAAAATGCCTGACTGTCAGACTGGGATCTTTGGTGAGTGAGTTTTTGATTGAATGTTGGGTGCAGGGCTTGGAATTGTGCTGCATGGGAGGTGGAATAGGGATTTGGAGTTGGGTTTCCTCTAATATGAAATTGTAGAGCACTTCCTGGAATGTCAGACAATGCAGTATCAGTTTCTTGACTTGTTGAGCACATATGGGTTTGCTGTGTGTTGGGCATCTTTTTTTTTCCTTTAGGATTGTTCTTATCATCTTTGGGTCTCATAGGTGTGGCTTTTGGTGGCCCAACCTCTTTATCCCAAACTTCTTTACCAAGTTTGAGCGCTTCAACAAACATTTCATCTGTGATGGGGTTCATGCTTATGTTACCAATTCTTCGATGATATTCAGGGGAATGATGTGATACTGCATTCACAATATAACTGTTATTATCAGAGTGTTTAATGTGACATGAGAATGTGGAGGATTCCTGATTAGGCCGACCAGCCAAATTGCTCTCAATGGCTACACATTTACCATCAATGCAATTGTGCTGTACATTGAGCCCTGTGGTAATGTTCTAGAATAATGAGTTGAATTCAAAAATCAGCTCATTGCAGCTTTGTTATAATGATTAAATCATTCTTACCTCTGCTGGAATAATTATATATTTATATGACTTGGTAATCATCCTCATTTGATATTCAGTATTAAACCCTGCATCTGAGCAAACATTGATCCGCACATAGTGATGATGACTTGGAATAACTTCCCAGATTGATTCCACACATCCAATGGTTTCATTGGATAGTCTATCATTTTTCTCCTGCATTGTATCATTCAAGAGTGGGGTTAGATTTTCATTGGAGCAACATGCAATCATTATATCTTAATTTCCAAGACTGTACATACCAATATGAATGATCCTTGCAATATTATGCCTTTAGTATGAATGGTTATAGCAGATATTTGCCTTATATGTGCATGAGGATAGGCAATCTTCAGATGATCTGGAACTTCTTGCATGTTGTGTTTTTCAACTTTGTGAGTGTGTAATTCTGGGGTGACTGGTGTATCTGCCAATGTTCTAGCATGAAAACCTAAGTTTTTTTGAATCCTTTCATGTTTCATAAACATGTCTTGAACCAGATCTGAAGCTTGTACATATGATGAAGTGGTTGTGTCTAGGAAATATGTTCCTGAGAGAAGCCATCTGATAATCTGATAATTACTGAATGTTATAGCTATGTCTCTTCCAGGACTCAACCGGTTAGAATGAATTGAGGCATTGCGTAATATTCCGTTGTATGACTCAAATTTTTCTGTTGCAAACAGGCAAGGTGGCCCAAATCTCCTTATGGACTCAGGAAGATGCAACAGCATGTGGATTTTTGCCTTGTGAACCCATCTGGCATTCATTTTGGCCAGATGATATAACAGAACTCGGGTGGCATTGGTAATGGAAGCAATATATTCATTCATATCTGGGATCTTGGTTTGAATGATCAGACTCCCCAAAACACATAGTGCCAGCCACATGTCTTTCTGTGTTTGGGTCATCAATGGGAAGAAAACAAATGGTGCAGCTTGAATGACTTTTCGAAAATCTTTGCCAACAAAGCTCTTGAAGTGCTGAATCATGAACTTGGGCTGGATTGGAGGTATGTGCAATGAGTCAGGTTTAAATTTCCTCCACAGAGCTTCAACTTCAAGTAGCTTATTATTGGGGATTTCAGACAGGAAATCCTTCAATAAGTAAATAACTATACCTACAAGGAATACATGCAAAACTTCCACAGGTGTGTCTTGGCACCCATCAAATGATTCCAACTTGAGAAAAGGATTGAAAAGTTGGCTTTCATTATCTCTTGAGATCTGTTTGATTCTGATTCTTTCTGGAGCACTCTTGGATTCCATTTCAATCAGTTCATTCAACAAGGTATCATTGATACCACATGCCTTCTGATATGTATCAAAATCTTCATTGTCTGATTCTTTCTCAGATGTTTTCTGATGTATCTTCCACAATTGATGAGTATCAGAAATTGTTTTGGACCAATGCCTTTGGTTAGGCAGGGTAGGATACCCAAAGAAATCTTGAATGAATTTCATTTCATGTTTATCTTTTGCATAATCAACTCTGAGATGACAGATCCGGCAAGGATTATTTGCTTTTCCAGGATGTGGTGTATTGGTCACTTCAGCTGCCATTGGGGAATCAGCCATGAAACAGAGTGGAATACACATTATCATAACCTCCTGTTGAATAGTTGGATCATATCCAATACAGCCATGGCTAGCCAATTGACTGTCAAAATATGCAAGCAGACATTCAATATCAGAAGAGTTGAGGGTCAACAAAGTGAAGATCAGATTGCAAGCACCATCTAGTCTGAGTGAAATAAATGCCCTCACTTACTTTAATTGATCAACCACTGACTTGGCAAGCTCCAAAACATTGGCAACATTAGAAGTGCTAATGAAGTGACAGTTGTATTCCATGTTAATCAATTTTGGAGATAGACCACTTAGTGTGCAAAAGAATGAGACATGTTTGTTCCATCTTTTTGATTTATTTCCTGAGGTATCATCAGCATACAGATTAATGGGCATGTGATAAATTGATCTCCCTCCAGCCTTCTCCCTCCATTGATTGGGAACTTTAATGTATGAGAGATCTTTACCATTGATCTCTATAGAAACATGTGGATAGGTTTGGCAACAATTTCAGAAATATACATTAGATGTGCCAACAAATCATTCAATCTAAAAGAGGTTAGATAGCTCACCAACTATATACCCTCCACATGATTCTGTAAAAAGGGTGCCATCAGACATTTTAAGCTCCAGATATGTCAAATCAAACTCCGAGATATTGATAGCTTCAAGCACAGGTGAATAAAAGTCAATGTTGGCAGGTATAGTAATAACATTTTTGATATCTGATCCCACTCTTGCAACATTGACTATTTGTGGATGAACACATTTTGCATAAATGGTACCCTGGTATTTGTAGAAAAATATTGGGATCACAATTGGGCCATTGGGTCTTTTGAGCTGTACTGGTTCATATATGTAGAAGTGTTTTCCCAAAACAGAAGCCATCTGAACACAATATTTCCTTCCCAAACCCCCAAGCCATTTGAAGGAGTGATATGAAGCAAAGATGTTCTTCCCATAAGTTTCATGTGGATAAAATTCCAGCTCTGAGCGAACAAGGGGGTTGGCCAAATCCTGCCAAACCATGATAAATATCAGATGGATGCAGATCATTCACCCATGTTGACAAATATCACTTACATGGCGGAGGATATCCTTGATGCTTAAAGAAAAGCACTTGTTGTGCAAGATACTTACTGATTCATTCACAGTTATTTTCATGAGCTTATGAAATCTACCCATCATTACTCTGATGGTTTCCCAATGAGGGAGGGAAATGTTGTATATTGAAAAAGCATCCCTGACTAGTAAGTACATTGATCGGGGCATAATATTATGCAATCTGCCCAGAATCAAGCAGGACACAATTGACTAATGCAAATAAAAGCCAGTCATTCATATTCAGAATCCATTAGACAGAGGGGCAGATGAGCATACAAACAACATAGTGCTTACCTCCTTATGGGGAAATGGATACCATGAAATGTCAGAAAATTCCACATCTTCAGAAGTTGAATCAATCTCCCTTGTAAATGGATTATTTGGATCACCAAGGGCAGGGGCCAAGCTATTCAAGAAATAGCTTTCCCAATCTAAAGAAAATTCTCTCCCAGCATCTGAATCATCACCATCATTGTTGAAACTCAGGTGTGCATTGTCATTCAATTCCAAATCAAGCATTGGCCACACATCAGAACTTGCATGATCATGGCTTGATTGAACAAAAACATCGGTATCAGAGTTGTCAACAGGGTTTTCAGTAAGCAAATTATCAATATGATGGTGGTTTATTTCAAGCAACTGGTTGAAATCATTTATTTGTTGGAGTGCTTCCTTGTGCTTCTTGGATTTGAGGTGATGCTTGACATTCTTCAATTCACAGCTGCGGCCTCCACATATGTCACAGACATATTTTACCTTCCAATTTTCTCTAACCTTATGAAAACCTTTTGGAGAACAGGTCAAGCAAATGAATCAAACATGTCATGAAAGCAATTCCATCAGAAGCAAGATAATCACATACCTGGGATTTCCTGCCCTGGAATATTCCCTTGATGAAGATGGCTCATGATTGAAGAATTTGGAATGAATTCAGATATGGAAATTGGAGACAGGAATAATAGATGAAGAAATAAGCAGCAAGATTTTTTGTATTTTAGAAATGTATAATGATCAATATAATATACTTTTATGATTTGTCACTTGGACTTTTTGACTTAATTTTTTTGATATTTTATTATTATTCTTATTATTTTTATTTTTTTACTCTTCAATTTTTATTTTTAACGATGAAGCTTTGATATAAGACAATTAACTCTTGAAATATAGACTTTTGATACTTTATGGTTTATATATCTTTTATATTTTATATTTATGTCTTATAAATATTTTTTTTTTTTTTTTAAATTCTTAAATTTTTCAAATCTGAATAATCCTTTTTTTTTTTTTTAAAAAAAAATTTTTTTTTTTTTAAATTTTTGATATTTATTTAAATTTTTTAAATTTTTTTCAAAATTTTATGTTTTCAATTTGTAATCCAAACCTTTGAGAATCAATTATCTTGATAAACACAATATAAGCTTTGGAAAAATCAGAAATCCAACGAAAATATCACCAGCCTCAACAGATCCAAATTCAATATTTTCCTGGGGAGAATGCCTTGACCAAAAGTCAGCACTGGTGCGCGTAAGATTTTCGTGATAGGGAAACAGCTTGATCTGATGATGGATACTGGAATTTTCCGTCTTGAGTAAGGTTTGATGTTATCGAGTAGGATTTGATGTGTCTTCTGATTCACTTGAACGCTTTGAGTCTAACGTGGAAGGGCGCCAAAAAAAACTAAGTGCCACTTCGCCGAGGGGGAAGTGGGAAGCCCTCGCAATGAGGGCCGCAGTACGCAGCCCCGGAGGTATCGGAAATATATAAGGATGACGTGGCAGCGTTGAAGCTCAGCAACCACTGGCCCGCTTCTCTTGTCACCAACCTCCACCTGGTAAGTCGTTTCAGGCATGTATTGACACAAAATTGCTGAACGTGTTCTACCAGGAATCAATGGAAACACCGCATGGCTCAATGCCCCAACACGGTGAAACCAATCAAGTAAGCCAACCGATTGCGGGGCCCCAACACGGTCAAACCAATCAAGGAAGCCGACCGATTGCGGGGCCAAATAAGTCGCCGCCACTCGCAAACCCAACATCATTCAGAGGACTAGAGGCGATTATTCATGCATCAACCAATTGGCATAATCAGGTTCCCCCATCTCCACTGTCTCAACCACCTCAGCAACACATCAATGGAACCCAAAATCAACCTCCAACCCCATTCAAGCAACACACTACCACCCAACCTGAGCAACACACTCCTCGCCACCCTGTCATACCACCCCTAGGCGGGGAAAGACGGAGCGCAGAATATCACGGTGGGTCTGGAATCAATGGTAAGCAATGTCTAGATTTGCTCCATTCACACATCTCTACCGCCTGATCAAATGTATTATGTGCAGAAGAAGTTCCCAGCCCTCTGCAAGACAATCTTTCATGGTCACCTGCGACACCGAGTGTCGTAAGTGATAGTATTAGCAGTGTGGGGCCAATGCGAGACAATGCGAGTCTCACTGCAGGCAATCCAAGCGTCGTAAGTGCCAATGATAGCTGCCTGGGGCCGATGCGACACGAAGCGAGTGTCTCTGCACGAAATCGGATGCAACCTTACCCCCTCTATGTCTGAAATGATGAAGTCTTCATGGTGTTTTTCCATGTCAACAATCTAGTCCTATTTGGCCCAGGAAATGACTTTGAGAAATAATTTGAGAAAAGATTTAGTAACTTGTCTTGCCATGATCAAAACAAAATCTTAAGCATGAAGTTTGAGAGAGAAAACAACAAAATTAAACTCTCACTGCCCAATCATATCCAACCCAGTCTAGAGAAACTCAGATTGACAGCCTCTGTATTCCAGGTAAGCAATCACTATCTACTGTACTGTACAGCAGCTTACGTCGCACTTCATGCCTAGCTCCCAGATGAGCACGGCTGGAAGCTAGGCCTCGTTCTCATGATTATTAGCCTCCAGAACCACCCACCAGGGGGCCAAGGAGGCAGTATCCTCAATTGTAATGCCACCGAAGTCTCCAACCCTACCTACCACCGGATCGAGTTCAGCCCAGCCCTCAAGTCTTATCTTCGACTTCACATACGTCAGATCCTGCTACGCGAGGATCTGGAATGTTATGGACGTCGAACTGGTCAAAGAATCCATACGGCCAAGTCCCCATTTGCTCTGATCAAGGTTTTTTTTTTTTTTTTGCATATGCAAAGTGGACTTACACATTTGAACATAAAATTCTCACCCAAATTTTTGGTCATCAGATTTATGGTGTTGCCGGCCCGTCTGGGCACTTGCCAAAGTCACGCAAAAAAAAGGCCAAGCGGACTTGGCTGATGCCAAAGCCCGCTGGGCCAATCCTAAAGCAAGCTTGCATGTCTGTTTTTCAACTTGGCTTGGCACCAGCCAAAATTTGGGTGGGTCCAAGCCAAGCCTCACTTGGCCACACCTAAGTGAGAGTGCCACATGCACCAAATTGGAGGCCGCTGGCATTCCTCTCACTGCAAGTATGACGGGTATTGGTACTTCATTACTATTCTTCAAAAAAATCAAAAAAGATCACAGGCTTCTTTGTACGATCATGAATTCATTATTTTTTCTTTTTTTCTTTTCTTATTTTTTTATTGTTTTATTTTAATTTTTTTTCTCTTTTTTTTTATTTTTTTATTTATTTATTTTTTTTTTAGAATTGAAAAACTAATATTTAGGAGGGGATAAAATACTACCGGTGATTTCATGGAATTCAGCACATGGGCGATAGAGTCGCTGACAATGAGCAAAAACATTTCTTGCTTTTTCTGGGGTAACTGCCTTGGCAATTCCATCTTCTATTGCCAAAACTAAAGAAGTGCTAGTGGAGGGTTCCTTTGCGCATACATAGGAGTCAGGAATTTATCAAATGGAAGCTGTATTCAATAGGGTTGAGGAAGGGGGAATAAGGGGGTAAGAACTCGATTTTGATTGATTTTGACAAGTCTAGAGATTTCTTGGCTGCCTCAAATCATTTTCCTCTGTGTATGGGGGTGTTTTCCATGATAATTATTGAGTCCCTGGGAAGTCGATCACCCAGGCTTGCAAGGAAAAGGCAGAAATTGTCTGCCCCTACTCCCTTTGCCTTGGTTCCATCGGTGTTGAGAAGTTTGTAATATTCAAAACCCTTTGCTGATAGGAAACCTATCAAGGTCACCTGCTTGACCTTGGGTACAAGACTCAAG
>SMGU01002978.1:0-18077 GCA_004348175.1 Puccinia novopanici | reverse complement strand
AAAATGAAAATAAAAATAAAAATAAAAATAAAAATAAAAATAAAAATAAAAATAAAAATAAAAATAAAAATAAAAATAAAAATAAAAATAAAAATAAAAATAAAAATAAAAATAAAAATAAAAATAAAAATAAAAATAAAAATAAAAATAAAAATAAAAATAAAAATAAAAATAAAAATAAAAATAAAAATAAAAGAGTCACTATTTTGAATAAAAATTGTAGAGTTATTAATTAAAGTAAAAATTTGAACTTAATAATAACACTACCATTATTCTTCAATAAAATTTTTGAGATCCATAATTGGCCTCAGACCAGATTTTTTTTTGGAGGAGATTTGTTGTAATGTTTTTTTCTTGAAGTTGTTCATGATGTTGGTGTGATTTTTTCTTCTTTGAGTGATGAATTCTCAATGGACAGAAAATTTCAGAACTTCAATATTCAAAAATGAAGTATTCACACTCTAGTTACTACATCCTAACAAGAGAACCCATATATGAAATCCCCCTACTCCACCTCATGAACACTTCCCATGCCCCAAAATCCTCGCTAGTGGAGTTTTTTCCAAATCCATAAAAAACAATGTGCAGAGGTCATAGCTGCTCAACACCCTTAACCAAAAATCACAAAAGCACAACAACAAAAATATATCTTAATTATTGAAAAAGGAAGCTGACATATGTCATGTTATCATTGGTATTTTATTCATCTTAACTTGATCCACCTCATATCTTAAGGAAATGGTCTGATAAACAGTAGGAAAAAAAAACCCACAACATATATCTTGCAGTGTTCTTTTTTTTTTTGTTGGATAAAAGGGGGGAGAAGGATTAAGAATGGATAATTTTAAAATCCTATGGTTATTTTGGATCACCAAAATTTAAAATTTTCTACACATAGAGGCTCAGCAGTGGGGGTGCAGCCCTGGAATGGTGAGGGCATGTGTATATGGAACTAAGGCAATCCACAAAACAAAAAAAAAGTATTTTTGGAAGTACTATTGGCTCTTGTTGAGTGGAAATATGTATTTCATTTTTCAGTGGTGGTGTGGTTCCCAGAACTTAGCTCCTATTCCAGATCACTCTACTTCCTGCTTTAAGACTACTAACCCATTAATCCGCCTTAAGCCTACATCCTTTCATGGCCACTCCCAGCCTACCACTCATACCTATCTTGCTTACAGCCACCCTTGGCTACAAGTTGTATCATTCATCTACTAGAACTCGTGTTCTCATCTCTCTTTCTCTCAGTATTGCCCGCCTTTGTATATTACTGACTTAAGCTGGGTTGTTCTCTCCTGTTCTCTTCTCCTTATTTGTCTCTTGCTTGTATTCTAACAATCCAATCCAATGTGATATTTCTCTTTCCTCTCGAAATATCCTTTATTCCTCTATTCTTATTTCTAGACCTCTCGAGTATAACAGGACCCCTGGTCCTCAGCAATGTAAGCCTCAACTCAGGTCACCCGCATCTTCAGACAACCAAAGACTGGTGAGATTCACAGTGGCTATTAGGTGATTTTGGGGGCTTGGGCAGGCATTGGAGGAGAGTTGGGAAGACAAGTTTTACTTTGGAGAGTGCTGGGGGACAAACCAGACCGGGCCAATAGGCTTGAGGGGTTCATACATTTTTGTGACAAAGGGATTGAGGAGTAGGATGGCTGAATCAAGATGGTGGGGTGGTTAGGGGGAATAAATGGAGGGCAGAAGTGTAGGGGTGGGCGCGAAATGTAGGAATTTGAGATAAAGTAAGAGTCTGTACCACACACGGCTTCAAATTCAATTTCCATGAATTTTTGTGTGGAAATAAGAAATCCAATTTCACCAACTTTCAATGACCAAAATTCTGTACAAAAGCGGACCAATTCCAAGACAACCATAAATTTGATTTCAATCACTTTAGATGACTTTCAAAATTTGCCCCAGAGTCATTTTTCATCCTCAATTTTTGACCACCACTGGTGAGAGCACACACTATGAGATCATGAGAAAGATTTTGCTGATGAATATTCTCTACCAATCATAAGTGATTTATCCTAATCAAGCTGGGTCTTTGTACCAGTTCAACCTCCTTCTCACCTCAACAATTAGCCTCATCAACATCGATCTCCTGTGTGTTACGATTTCAGGACAGGCTTTTGAGGCAGAGAGGGACAATCTTGAGGGAGATAGATTAGACCAAGGAGCAATAGTGGGTCAGGGAAAATTCGGCTCAGACTTGATGTTTTTTTTTTATTACCTCTGGCATATGGCCGGATTAAGTAGACTACTACAAAGTGTTGAACATGTGGTTGAGCTGAACAAACAATATAAGCATATTTTAATAAAGAAACTAAAATATGGAAGGGCCATTGTAAAATACCAATGGAAGATGACAGGCATTACAATTTTGTAATGGAAAAATAGCATCAACAAACTATTGATGGAATGAGACAAGCACCAAAATGTAATGATGGAAGACAGAGACAAAAAAGACATCAAATTCATGATGGACTAGATGAAAAGAATATGGATGACAGGGGTTTCAAGATTTGAAGGAGATTATTGATTTGGATTTGTGAGTATGTGAGTGGAGAGAAGGATTGAAATTCTGACACTGTGTTATGGCCTTTTCCGGGAAAGGAGGTTATAATTCTGGGGGGTTCTTCTGGGTGGAGTTCTGTTCTGAGTATGTAGATTGCAGGATGTGGGACACTCAAGGTTGAATTGTTTTCTGGAACCTGAGTTCAGAGAAAGGACACCCCTGGCACATGTCACCAGGGGGCCTTAGTACGAGCTGGCACTGGTGATGCCTCTGACTAGATCGTAACATCCAGTAACCAAAACTTTGGGAATTTTGAAAGTGTTCACTGAATTGACTGCAAGAAAAATTAAGTTCCAACAGATGGATGGTCTGCATGTGATAATGGTCATCCCATAATGATAATATTAATCATTCTTTAGAGTAATTTCCTTAAAATGCAAGGGGTGTACAATGAATCAAGAGGGTTATGCAAATTCTGTAGAAAATAATGATTTGGGGTAATCCAAAGAGAGACAATAGCATTGAAAATTCTCAGTCCTCCTCTGGAGGAGATCAGAAGTAATTTTCTGATTGGTCCAAGCTTTGATATTAAGATTTGAGAAGTAATAACCACAATCACATTCTGTAAATAAACTATGACACCAAGCACAACTACTTCTGGTACATTAGGAAAAGAGAAAACCATCAACATACAAAAGCTTCAAGAAGATCTCCCTGTTTCTGAATAAAAATGTCTCAAGACATATTTTAAGGCAGTTCTTTGAGTGATGCATAAAATTCCCAATGGTTTTTGTTTGAAGAAATCATCCACTTCTTCAATATATTAATTGTAATTAATTTTATTTCATTTTTGGATAAAAGCTATAAATTGAACAGGGTTTAGCCATTCTTACAAGAATCCTTTGATCCTATTATCAGCAACAACTCTTAGAAAGCACTGGAAGTGGCCAATGGCCCATTCATTTCCAATAATTAATACTTGCATAAGAGATGACCACACAAAACTTTCCTTCTTTTTCTCACTTGCATATACAGAACAGACCCTTTCCACCTGTGAGATCTGATGATAAATTAGGTTTTTTCCATTTGTGTGGCAAGATAAATCGTCTCAATGCTGACATATTAATTTCGCTACCTGACATAGAAAAAGGAAGCACAGGTATCCCGGGAAAGGCTTGAAGCACCGTATCTCTGCTTTGACCAAGAACAACACGCATGTTAAGAATTCCAAAAACTTTAATTTTTCAACTGCTAATCTTTGCACAGTGAGCTGATTGAGGAAGGCATGTAAACGCTCACAGCTGAGTCGTCATTTCCGCATCAATTTACATGAAATGAATCATTTAAAATGCATGGCTAATACAAAAGTACACAATTTTTCTTGGGCGGTGGTTGAAGGGTATGCTCTGCCACCTTTCATAACTGAAATAGGTTCCCGGAGCCAAATAGGAATGTCGGTTAGGCAAATTGGGTGAGGTAAGAAGGATGATGTCAGTTTCTTGGCTAGTCTGAAGAACACTTAGCTAGTCCAAAGCACACTTAGTTTGTCCAAAGCACACTTGGATCATGGATTCTACTGATGAGCGAATGTCTTTCACAATACAGGAAGCCGCCTGTTGACCCAACCAACAATAACAAAGAAGCTGAATACCCTGGAGGGCACCAATGGGCATAGGGTGAGGGCTTCTGGTGGAAAGATTGAGAAATCATAGACAGCTCGTTGCATCAATGCACAGGAAAGCGACCGGCATGAAAAGTAAGAGGATTTGAGGGCACGAAAGCTGCCATCAATTTTGTTGTGGGTGACCAACTGGAGCTGTGTAACATTGAGGCGATGAAAAAAGGGGGGATTATGGATCCACGGAAACTTATAGGCTCAGCAGGCCCGAGTAGAATACCACACACAAACAAGAATAATTACGTGTTGTGTTGTGTCACTGAATCCTCCTACCAAACGGCGCCTCAGGATTGGTCAGGCTTGGTCACACGAGTGATTCCCTCAACCACCTGAAAGTTTTTTTTTGCACTGGATTGAGCTTATAAAACGCCCACTCTGGCCAGAGTTTTTGTCCCACCAGCTCTCACCTTCATCACCCCAAAGTCTTCGTTTCACTCTTCTCCTTCCAGATTCTTAAATCATTCTTCTCCTCTACTTCATTATCCCTGTCCCTGAGCTGCTCACTAGTACCTCACTGCGGGATACACTGTTGATCAGTTGACTCGGGCTTGAACTTGGAGAGCCACATCCCATAAACTTTAATTCGGTCCTTTTGTCCAACATAGACGGATTCCTTCTCCTTTTACTTCATTCAACCTACTCCCGTTCATCATACCCGTATCCCTGAGCTCCGATGCTCTGACTCCAGCAAGCTTCACTATTCCATCATATCCGGATTGATCCTGCGCGTAGGATCAGTGGCATGAATCAGAGGATTATCTCTGCTAGGTTTCAGACCAGCCCCAAGCTCTGACTGCCAACGTCTTATTGAGCCAAGTGTGATCGATTGAATCACCCTTGCACTCTTATAGGGTCTGTTGGAAGCCGAAATGCTTCAAGCTCATATCTTGATGTCGGTTCTATACGTTTAAAATCCGGCTTATTCGTTTGGAGGGTCTGCTGCAAGCCTACAAGCTTCAAGCTTTTATCTTGATGTCGCTTGTGTTTCAAACAATCCATTATCCAAACATTCCCACTTCATTCTTTGCATTTCCTGCCTTTTTGCTAGTATCAATGAAGGCAGACGTTTGCTATACAATAAGACCAATCATCACCATCGATCGAGTGGACAGACAAGACGTTGGAACATCGCTTTGTCTCTTTGTTCCTGATCAGATATTTCTCGCTTTCTTGGTCGAAATGCCTGTGGATTTCTCTTCAGGGTGTCCGGTGCAAGCATGCTGTCTTGCTTTTACTTTTCAAAACGCTTCATCCAGTAGTATACATTACTGGATTACTCTCAGGCGTGGATACATTACTGGATTACTCTCAGGCGTGGATCAGCAGTCAGTGTCTGCAGAGATCTCACTCTCAACATATCTCCCTCTTTCTAATGTCTTTGGAGCTTTCCTGAAGAGGAGAAGCCATTAATTAAAGTGCCGAGCCTGAAACCTGTGTCTAGCTATGGTAAACACTCTCAACGACGCTTGTCAGCCCGTCTTTTCTTTCACCTTTTACCATCAGCAAGAGCAAAGACATCTAGCTATATCTCAGAACACGCTGACATTCCGCTCTTCCTTTTGTATTAGTATTCAGCTTGATCCCTGAAGAATGCCTTCATGCTGTACACACAAGCATACTCATTGAGCTGGGCTATTCCTCTGCCTATGAACAGACGAAATGGGCCTAAGTGTGCATATTTAGACTGTTACCAGTCATACGACGGCACCGAGCAATCTTTCCTAATGCATTTTTTTACTGTATAATTCCAGGCCTAACATTTTCTTTGACCACATATACTTATCAGATTCTGAGGTGATAGAGCCGTCGCACCTGCCGGACTAGCGAGCGACGATACTTGCCTTGATATTGGCACTGGGCTTGAATGAAGCGCAGCAGTTGTTTGCATCTGTTGAATGGTTATCATTCCGTCGGTTGGGAGAACGTCTTGCAGGTCCGACCATGAGACTTGTCTTTACATCGTAATATCGATGCGCGTGAAGCAGATGGCACAACATATTTCCACATGGCAAGCAGTCGGATCAACAGAAGATACGATTGGGATCGTTCTGTGCGATCGGCTGGTTCGGACAGGTCTCATAACCCACACAACAGATTGAATTTATGGTTCTGGCGCAGACATCCGGCGTAGGCAAGCAACATTCAACATGCCGAGCGGTGGTGCCAATCAACGAAATGCCAGATATGAAGAAGCACGGCCGCAAGAACTCCGTTTAAGTGACGAATTGAACGCCGAAAGACGACGAAACCAACGGGAAGGCCCTCATTCTTGTGATTGTAGCCGTATTGAGTTGAAAACATTTGGTTTTCCAGACTCGGACATCAACCTATTGGATAGTCGCACTCTTCTTTCGCGAGAGTGATGATCACCATAAATGGTTGCAGATTGAAGATAATTCCTTCGGTGTACACTTCATTGTACATACATTTTTTATTGTTATGTCCCTTTCCTTTGGATTGGGTTGATAAGAAGATAATTCCAACTATTGAGAAGCATTTGGGGAGTGGTAATGGCAGGGATCAAGTCGCTTTCCGGGTGTGTCAACAGGCCGATCACTCCAGCCTGATGATGATGTCATCCATCTTTCCAGGTCTGTAATACATACTTCAGACGGCTTGAGTTCACTCAATTTTCAGCTTGTTTTTTTCTTTGCTAGACCAATTTCTGCGTGTGGCGGTTTGCAAAAATAATGATGTGTCATTGCTCTCCTACCGAAATATTTTCCCATGAGCAGTTCCTGAAAGAAAAACACGTTCAGGTCTGTGAATAGTTCACAAATCATCCTTACTGCTTATTGAAATGCTGAACTTTGGTAACTGTGCCATGGATAAGGGACTTCTCATATTTTAATAAACTGGCAATCAGCCAAGCAGTTAGAAAAATCTCTTGCTGTTGCAAGTTATGACATGAAATCAGAACACCATGTTATAACTAATTATAGGCTTTCAGAGTAATTATATCTGGGTTCAACAGTAACATCATGATTCAAAACAGGCAGATCTTACATGTGGTGTTCAAATTATTATAGCTTTATCAAACTGAACCTGAGTTCTTATTCTCCAGAAATAAATCTATATGGAGGCTGTTCTATGACTTGGTATTGCAATTTTGGTTGATTCAATTGGCTTTGGCAGAGGAGGAAGGTGAATAGGGCCACAGTTGTGGAACAAGAACAATCATCAAAGCATCTGGACTCAGGAATATGCTGTACTAGAACAGGAAAGCTATCATTCTGACTAGAGGAGAAAAAATGTATTGTATTTGCAAATAATCTTGGACCTAGAGAAATTGTGGGAAATTCTGGCTTGCCTGAAATTATGCATATCTCTTTCTCTCATTCTTTTTTGCTTTTCTTTCTATCTTTTCCCATCCTTTATAGTACTAAAGGCTAGAAAAAATCAAATGTTTTTGTAGGAACAGAGGTCAGCCTTGGAGACAGTAAGCCTGTCCAAAAGGCTTCAATTGTAAATAACCAAATCGACTTCTGTTCCTTTTTCTCTGAAAAGAATTTTTTGTGTTCACAAGAAATGTTCATAAATTAAATTTATGGTATTCAAAATTTGGACATAAAATCATAGATAAAATTTTCTTGCAGGGACCTGTACTCACAATTCATGAAACTTTATAGACAATCCCCTGCCAAAAAGTGAAACCATGCTGTTATGTATCATTTTATTTCCAAATTTGAATACCATAATTTCTGCTTCTTATAAGATTCTCCTCCTTTTTCCACTCATGTACAATTCATGAGGTGAGGTATAATTGTGTTGTGTGCCTGATTTATTCAAGGTTCAATTGTACTTGGTAGCATAAAATGAATAGAATGATTACAAAGACAAATCAAGCAATGCATCTGCTTGGGAGATATCAGGTATGTCAATATTAGCTCTATGGCTGATGGGGTGGATGTTTCAGGATTAGACACCACTAAAAATGTTGTGTGCTAGCAAGCAACATTCAGGAGCCTGGACCAAGTCTAGGTCCAAGTTCCTTGCAAAACTCCATTGCACAGTGACTGCAAAACTCCATTGCACAGTGACTGCAAAAAAGGAGTGCCTCCAGAGAGGAGCTTCAACCAGAGCTTCCTCAATGTTGGTTGCTAGCAATAAACATCCAGACACCTATGGTGAGGGCCTTGGTACAGAAACAAGTCATAAAAGTTTTTATGCCATGGACCTGGAGCCTGGAGATTTTTTGGAGGAAGGTGGTCAGGCTGTCAGGTCCAAAAATCAGGTGCAATTTTTTCTGATTTTTTGACCTATGTGGTGGCTTGAGGGAGGTTTAAAACTCCCTACCTTTTTGGATCAAGGATGCAGTATCAGAAATTAAAATTTCACAGCGGGGTTCACGTAGGGCCTTTTTATGCCCATGTCATAAAATCGAGTCTGCTTGCTCGCATAAAATAAATTGCTAAAATGTAGCAATCTCACGGCCAAACCTTATTTCAACTGGATTAAAATTTTGCTCGTGCACATTTTTTTAACTGCGAGCGAGCACCTACGTGAACCCCGCTATTGGACTGGTGGATATAATATTAAGGGGACTCAAAGTAAAAATTTCCGCGCAGGCAAGCCGTGCAGCAAGACGACTTGCCCCCCGCATTTTTTTTTTTTTTTGCTTTGAGCACCCCATTTGTCAACATTTCTACTTCAACCTGCCTTGCCATCACCAGATTGCCACTTTTTGTTCTCCTCAACCTTGTCGGTGTTGGGTGTGTGTTGTTGGTGTTGGGGGAGAGGTAATGGTGAGTGGATGTGTGTTGTTGTTGGGTGAGTGGATGGGTGGATGGGTGGATGGAGCAGGTGGAGGCGACTTGCTTTGCCTTGGCAGGCCGTCATGGCAGCATTTTCGGCCAGAGCGGCTTGCCTAAAATCAGGCAAGCCCCCCCGCAAAAAATTTCTTGCCTTGCCGACTTGCGCGCGCGGGGTTTCAACTTTGAAACCCCCTATTAGTGGTGGTAGATGTAAAATCAGACTGGGTAGCACTGCAAAAAAAACTTGCTTAACTATCTGCAGTTGACATGCAGAAAGTCCAATGAAACTTGTGGTGTTACTCAAACCTTTCTCAAAGAGTGATTCAACCAAGCTTTGATGCACAGTCACTGTGCATACTGCACAGTGACTGTGCCAAAAAATCTACATATGCAGACAGGTGGAGTTTGGATGGCAGCTTGACTGGAGCATGCTGCATGTCAACTGCAGGAAGTTGAATGAGTTTTTCTTGCAGTGTAGGTGTGGTAGAGGTAAAATCAGCATGGGTTCCCAGCCAAAACATGGCAGTAAATTTTTTGTGATAATCCTGTGTCATTAGATGTGCACATCTGTATTTCCGTGGTACATGATTTTCAAGAATGGATTTGAGGCTGGGATGAAAATTCTGTTTTGAGTTTTTGAAAGAAAAAAAATTGAATTTTTGATTTTGGGAATTGAGTCTGGAGGGGTGGTATGGACCCTAATTTATTTCATCTATAAATAAATGCTAATATTTTTAACTGGATAGAAATAAATAGAAATTCCAAAATAAATAGAAATTCCAAAATAAATAGAAATTCCAAAATAAATAGAAATTCCAAAATAAATAGTAATAAAGAAAACAGTGATAAGAAAAAAATTGACAATTACAGAAATTGATTTTTGTTTCTTTTTATTTATTCTTTTTATTTATTCTTTTTATTTATTCTTTTTATTTATTACTGAGCTGAGCCTTATGACCACAAATTTTCCCTGTTGTATCTATTATATTTAAGTTCCATGACTAGATTCAATCAAAATCATCAGTTCTGAAACTTCTGATCCTAGAGGTGACACTTGAGCCCCTTCAATTCAGAACCTAGTCCTTATTTGCGGTGGCAAAATATAATTTGTTTTATCCCTTACTCAGCCATCCTGCCAAAAATGTTTACAGTTTCAATGCTGATACCATCAAATTTATTTCTCAGGAAGATATATATAAGCCACAATTTCAAAACTTTCAAATGATTGGTTATCACCAAACCATTACTGTGTATTGATGAGCCACAAGTTCAAAGTGCCACAGGGCACACTTAAAGCTAGAAGCTTCAAATTTTATTAGATAGAAGAAAATAATTTCATGATCTGGGGAAACTGCCTGCTGAGCGCAAGAGGTTTTCTCATTGAAGATGAAGGATGTTGATTGGTGAAAGTACCACATCCAATTGTGTGATTTGTTTTGAGAATGATTCAAAATATGGTTAATTCCAAAGCTATGGCTTTTTTAACACCACTAAAGCCTCCATTGGCATGTGACTAAAAACATTGAAACCAAACAAAAAAAAAGGATAAATAATCATGAAAAAATCCTAGGTTCAATGATGAGCCCAAATGTGCAGAGTTGAGGATAGTTTGAATATGCAGTTTGATGAATGAGTGCCTCTCCTTTGAGTGTTAGTGTTTGCAGTGAGGGAGGTCCCAGCAATCCATTTGGGAGCCAGATGAGCACCCTGGACCCAAAGAAGAAGAGGGAAAAAATTTGCTTACAGATTGCAGGTAATGCGGCAGATTGCAACCCCCCCCCCCTTTTCTTTTCACCTTCAGACCACATGTCAGGGTCTCCATGTTTTCCTGCAGGAGGCACACCAGGACCCTGGAAAGCTCCCCAAGAGGGGGATGGTGAATAAAGTGGATTTTTTCCAACTTTAATACCTGAATTCAGGCTAATAAACACCTCTTTCAAGACTAGTTTGAGGCGCCAAAAAAACAAAAAAAGCAAAACCCAAGAAAACAAAATTTTTATTTTTGCCAATTTGACCTGTTTTCCATGCCTGAAATGTATACAGGTTTTACAAATACCCTATCATCATAATGGTGAATTAAGACCTTTTTCAAGGGTATCATTCTGCCAATTTTCCTGTTTTTTCCCTATCCAGCTCCCCTGGCCTCTAGGGAGGCTTGCTGGGCTCCCGATGCAACTTGCCAGCCATGTAACCTTACATTGTTGGACAAAACAACATATTTCAATATCACTTCTAGTTCAGAAGATAGTACAATCCAGCTTTCATGACCACTTGCACAAGCTGAAAAGCTGAGTGATAGAAAATGATGTAGCATACCAACCGCATTATGAATCCATCACACGCTGAAATGGAAAAGAAAAAAGCAGAAGATTAGGAGTCTCATGCGGCATACAACCACTGCATGGTTCCATCTGCGTTCAAAGCTCATATCACAGCACATGTCAGCGCTACAACCGCCAGGTGGAACTGTGGTGGAAAGCCTCTGCGGGGCTGTGAGGTAGCAAGATTCCCAACCAACATGCCCAAAACAAACATGGAGATTTTAAACTTCGAAGAGACCGTAGATGTAAGCAATGGAAAGTTGCTTTAGATTTTTATAGGCAGTTGATAACAAGAGGTGATGAGTAATCTCGAGCACCCTAGTCCCGGAGAGCTCAAACGTTACTCCTGGAGCCGCTCGGCTTGCGACTGTTATGGCCACGATTCCTATGAGCCGAGAAGTTAGGGTTATAGAACCTTCCACGGTATCTAGGATTCCTGGTAACGCGGTCATAGCTATGGGCACGTTTAGGCGGGGGGCGATCATGGTTATTGTAAGAGGAGCTGGAGTCCTGGTCCCATGCAACATCTTCTTCGGGCTGTTGTTCGCGCTGGCCGGTGATTGGATTGTAACCATGCCGGTCGCCACCAGGCAGGTAGGGATTATCCTTACAGTCCAATTCGTTAAAGTTACGCGCTTTTGAGAAGGTGTGTTCCCGGATATCTTGTCGTAGAACTGACACGTCCGACACGGATTCCGTGCCGTCGGGGTGTCGGACCCGGTACGCAAAGGCATTTGCACGCACATGGATGTCGTAACGCAGCGCGGCCATAAAGCCGTCCCGTTCCATAATCTTGTCCGCGTTGGCCTTATGCACCAACATCCACGCCGCAAACGTCTTGAACTTGTACACGTCCCGTAAGGTCGCATGAAAGCACCGATGGTTCATGGTCCAGGAGAGGAAGTTTTGTCGGATCTCGTCTGGATACGCATACCCCGTGTAAAACATGTCCTCCTCTGATTCATCATCCGAGCTCTCTTCCTCTCCTCGACGCTTCTTATCCTCCTCGTACGCCAACGCCGCCTTTTGCCATTCCGGGTTGAAAATCGTCAGCGGTAGAGGCGACCGTAGCGTCCTCATCTTCTTATCAAAGAATGGCGTGAATATCTTGGGTGGGCTCGAGGTTTCCTCGACGGTGGCAATGCTGGTACTCTCAATGACGGGCTGGCCCACAGTCGTTGGAGGGACTAGAGAACCAGCGAATGGTCGCTTGGCTCGCGTGCTTTGGGAAAAATCTGTCCCTTCAACCCTTTTGCAGGCTGGCGTGACTGTCTTATCTCCAGCGATCTCAGTTTCCACGGGTTGCGATCCCGTCGTCTTGGTGGGTTTCTTTGACGCGAATCGAGTACAGTACTCTTGATCAGGTTCTTTTTTGACCATACCATGATATTTACGCTCCCCTTCATCTTCGCTTTCCTTTTCTTTCTTGATGGCAGGACCATCACTTGGTGCGAGGCTCGATGTGTCACCCCCCGCCTTATTGGCCGTATGAGGCGCCCTCCTTTTGAACTTCAGAGAGGCGAGTGAGGCGCGTGACATTTGACCTGTAGAAGAGCATTAAGTTTTGGGTCAATACTGTCACATCTCTCAATGCGTATTCCCCGACTCACCGTTGTCCGGATTAGCAGCAATTGGGAGCCCTCTAGAGGTCTTGGTAGGTCGGTCTAAGCCACATTTTTTTTTTAAAAAAAAAAAAAAAAAAAAAAGAAAAGAAGAAGAAGAAATGATTGAGATTGATTTTTCAGTTTCGAGAGAGGCGTGTTCAGCTTACCATAAGGAAGATTGGGCTTGACATCCACGTCCTTGGAGGCCTGATCAACAGCGGTACTACTAACTCCCGACGCGGAGGCCATTGCAGAGGCATGAGCGCGCTTAGCTCCTGATTTCGTGTGGTGTGCTAGCTCTCGGTTCACGGGATCAGGCAGATGGGCAGGGAGGGAATGCTTCTCTTGCTTGATGTGTGGGGGTGGAGTGGATGCTGGTTCTTGCTTGATGTGTGTGAGTGGAGTGGATGCTGGTTTCGTGGGGCGGATCATGTTGAGCTGAACAACTGGAAGATGGTTTTGGTCAGACAAACACTTTCGCCATCAGACCACGGCATTCTGCGCTCAGACCACTTCACTATTGCGACACGCCTTCATTATTCTCGGTCGGCTGGCACGAGCTGAAACAAAAGGGCCTGGGAGACATGAAGGCAACAAGTCCCTTCATGTGTCAGAGCCCCGCAGGGTCTCTGTCTCAGAGGCATACGTGGTAAAGGGAGCACATATCTGGCCTGAGCACCTCAGGAAAATCGAGCTGTATTTTTTTTACTAATTCCAAATTTGCAAATCACTATCGTTCCTCCATTCACCGGCCCGCCCTTCATGGCCATCAACGTCCTGGCCTGGGTGCATTTTTTGATCCAATCCTGGCCTCATTTGTCAACTCCGAGGCAACCCCGGATCACAAAACTCCAGATTTCAAATTTTATTTCTCATACTTTATGCACTATGTCTTGACAAAATGTTAGATTTCTCTCTTACTACAAAGTTATGGCACGTAGACGCGCTGGAAAATTGTAAAAGCACGTAGTGGCAACACGTGTCTTTCTCCACTATAAAAGAAACTTGTATTTTCTGTTTTTCCCGCTCTTCACGGGATTTATTTTGTTTACATCTTCAAACTTAAGTCTCTGGAAAAAAAAACTTTCATTTCTCCATACTTGTCCGGGCAAATTCTTTCCCCCCTGAATCCTGCAAATCCCCAAAACCTGCCTTATGCCCTGAAGTTGCGTATTCTTTACATCATTGCTCCAGGCATGAGGCCAGAAATGAGCAAAATCAATTTCAAAACACCACAGGCATCGGAAGAATGTGAGAAAACAACATGCTGATGTGTTTGTGACAAATTATGCATTTGGCTGGCAGACTGCTGGCTGCACGCCTAGTGTCAAATCATATGAATAAATACACGTCAAAAAAAGGAAGATACATGGGAATATTGTGTCAAAGTACTGCACAGATACAGATTATGTGGATTAAATCAGCCAATTTCAAGTTCAAAAATGAGACATTTTTGATTGGCTCTCAAGGATGTGAAACGTGGGTGAAAATTTTACAAGTATAGCCAAAATGAAGAGGAGAATCAGCCTGTTTCATTGGTCCTGGGGGCGGAGGGGGATTTTTTGGGAAGATGGGGTTTGCAGGCTTCAAAATTTTGCAATACCAAAATTGATGATTTACAGCTGAGGGGCTGATGCCAAAATGTCTGGCTACCACACAAGTCCCTCCCCAACAGGAGGTTGTGCTTCATGTAAGTCCTGCAGGGCAGGACTTGTGTTAAGTTTTTTGGAGACAAAACTCCCAAGAATTGGAGGTCCAACTCCCAGGACCCAGCCAACATCCATTTTGGGAGTTGGAACTCCAATTCACACCTCCACTGTGGGAGTTGGCATGCCAATTTCAACATTTTTGCTTAATAAGAAAAAAGATGAGCAACCCTAATACCCTAAGAATTTGAAGGTATTTTCAAAGGCCCCACACATCTAGTGTATTACAAATTCTTAGCCTATCTGCTACTTTCCCAATCACATGGTACACATAACCTCTGAATGAGTGCCCTCAAGGGCCTAGGAAGTTTTAAGAAGTGATTATTGATGATTAATCACATGTAAAAAGATTCTGGTCCTGTACATATTCAAGAAAAAAACTTCAGTTTGAGTAGATTATAATGGGAAATGAGGTGTGGTGGCTGGTTCTGTCAAAAACTACCAAATAAAATGCAGGGGTGAAATTGGAGTTCCAACTCCCAAAATCATTTTTTGGGCCCCAAATTGGAGCTCACACTCCCAAACAACTCCCAAATCAATTTTTTCAGGCCCAAAATTGGAGCTCCAACTCCCAATTCAACAACTCCCATATCCCATATTAATTTTTGCGGACGCAAAATTAAAGCACTACATAAAATAAACATAAAATAAAAATAAAATAAAAATAAAATAAAAATAAAATAAAAATAAAATAAAAATAAAATAAAATAAAAATAAAATAAACATAAAATAAACATAAAATAAAAACAAAATGAACATGAAGTAAACAATGACACTCACCTTAATATGCCACTGCTCATGGAATTCAACCAGCTGAACCTTCTCCCCATGCTGAATTAATTCTGAAAGCTAGTGTCTACATGGAATTCCTGTCTGTACACAATGGAAACCATTACAGGAGTCTTATTCCTTGAATTGAGAGGCTCTGAAGAGGTTTTGTGGGCTTTTTGAGGTGCACAGTGAGTGATTTTGCCATGGCATTTGTGAAAGGTCTTACCAATATATTTCAGATAACTAATTGTTGCTGGTGATACTGCACAGAGATTTTGTGTGATTGAGTTTCCAGAGCGTTTCTAATTAACTTGATGACAGCATTGAAGGAGTGGTGAAGTGCAAGCCAACAATATTTGATGAAGGAGTGAGCCAATTACATTTGAGAATTTGTCCAGTGTTCAAATTCAGGAATTGGTCTAGTCCAAGCACTGGAATATTTTTCTGCAATTGGTAGCCAAGTTGAGTACATATAGTCCTGAATTTGGGGCCATATTTTGAAGAAAATCTTTCACAGGAGGCACAGAATTGGGATTCAATTGGCATTTGAAGCAAATTGTTCCTGTGATGAATCATCTCAGCTTCCTTATTTTTGCCCTTGATCAATTTGGCAGTGTTGGTGACTAGATCTTTCTGAATGTGCAAAGTGCAGAGAAGATGAGTTTAATTGGGAAAGGATATGGTAAAAGAGTTGATGAGGGCTTGTTCTATATCAGTGAGGAAGAAATCAGGATGGTGAATGTTGTTGGAAGTGAAAATTGTGATAATAGATTCCAGTACTCAAATTTAGTAAGGTTTGTTTTCTTGAAAGCTGAAACAGAGAGACAGACTGAAGTTTTTTTTGAAATCTGTAATCCCAGCAATGTGGAGGAGAGGCATCTTGTACTTATCTGTCTTTTAATTAAAGTCCAGGAATAGGAAGGAGTGATAGGACTTGAGGAGGTTTATTGAGAGAGCATGTCAGAAAAATAAACATTCAAGTTCTCCATCTTCATTGACCTTTTTTGGCATGGAAAAATCAGAGCTAACTAGAGTTTGGTTGAGGTGAACAATTGGGATGATCCCTTGCAGCATTTGGTGTTGAGCTTTCTTTCTTGCAGTGTAAACAGTAGGGATAGTGGTAAGAGTTGTCTTATTTGGGCAAGTCTTCTTGAGTGCACAGAACTAGCCATCAGGGCAAAGGGGACAGTAATCTCTGTTTTAGAGATTACAACTTGTCTTAACAGGTTCCATAACCACTAGGCTATTCACCTTCAGCTCAAATTAACACCCCTTTAATCAATTCAGAACCTCTCACCACTAGGACCTGTGTTCAATTCCTGGTCAATGCACTTTCTCTCACACCTCACATCTCATTACTCATTACTCATCATTATCTCACACCTTACTCATCATCATCAACAACTCTCACCTCTCTCATCTGAACTGGTCCTCATTCATCTCAAAACATCTCTATCACAATAAATAAACTACCAAGGAATCTTAGTGGTCTTGTTTTCTGATAGCATAGAAGGGCAGATTTTCCACCTCATCCATCCCCTTCTTCACTCAGCAAAAGAGTTTTATAACTCCTCTTGAGTATTACAGTGATAATGATAATGGATTAAGGCCAAAGAAAGGCCTTGCTATGCTGCACTACAGTGTGTTTTTGGGAAAAAATGCTGCTAAAAGTGCTGTAGCACAGCAGCTTGTAGCAGCTTGTTGGAGCTGCTAATGCTACAGGACTAGCAGGGACAAAAATGGCTTCTATGCAGGACCTAGGGATAGTCCAGAGGAACTGCCTTAGGTGGAATCTGGGAAAACCCACTTTTTGCTACCAAGAACAATTTGGCTTTTTGAGCAAAATTTGGATTTTGCTACTGAACACATAAGCATGTCCAAAAATAAAAAAAGCCCTTGAAAAAATGGCTACCAGTTACATTAGATACATGAAAGCAATCAATAAATTTTAGAACAAAAATTTGAGCTGTATACCACTTTTCCAGTGTCTTTGAGCGCTCTGATTCCTTCCTCCAATCTAAACAATTAGATTTTAGGGGTGGCAATGGCATTTTAGATGAAAATCGTTCCCCTGTTTGCTGGGTTTTCAGTGTGTGCATGTATATCCAGTTAGTAACAGAGGGCAACTTGTATTGTGATTTTTTTTTTGATGTTTTTCATCTTGCTAAGAATCAGCCATTTGAATTTTGGGTCTTGAATATTTGGGGGATTCTGGCTCTGAGAGACAGAGTTTAGTAGTGATGTTGAGAGGAGTTTGCTGTCTGATTCTTCTTATAGTATTCCATCTTGAAACTACTCTGTTCTCACAATTTATCCGGTGTGTCTCACACTTTTTCATTAAATTATCTACTTGTCACCAAGGCTTTTTTTAGCCTGTTAAGTAAATTTGTGGCTTATTAAATCTCTTAGATTGCTACATTTACATTAAGGACTTTTTTTTCTTTTTTGAATTTATATCTAATCCAAATAGATTTCATTGATATAGGCTTGGTTGTGCAAAAAAAGAATGAAATTTCTACCAAAGGTCAAAAATTAATGAGAATGATTTGGCAAAAAAACTGAATTGCTACTGCTTACATGAGCCAGTTGAGTAGGTGGATTCTGGGGTCCTTGCTACAGTAAGTTTTTTTTTTTTTTTGGCAAAAAAGAATAGCATAGCATAGCAACCCACCATTGAGCCTATGGTGTTTGTCCAATGGTAATCTTAACCATAATGGCCATC
>SMGU01002975.1:0-11662 GCA_004348175.1 Puccinia novopanici | reverse complement strand
TTGGGTGTTGATGAGTCTTCATAAGTGTGTTTGGCAAGACCGGTCATAACCACTAATTTATGGAGGATTATGACAATTGTTTATGTTTCCCAGCCAAAATTGAAATATTGGTCTGAGGCAAAATAAACAATCATAAGAATCTGCAAGCTCTGTCATAAACAGATTTGGCAGATCCAAAACTCTTTTCAGTTTTGAAAATTGACACTGACAATATATGACATTCTGGGACTGCCAAATGGACCCTAAATTCAGAAAAAGGGTATTGCAGCCCCTTAGGAGTTGTACATGGTCCCATCCCTACACATAACAACCCTTGAGGAGACCCATGGCTAGCCATCCATGCCCACCTGCAAAGCCAGCATCACAACAAGGGAGTTTAATGATCTCTTGCTTGCTTAGGAAGTTTAATTCTGGGACCACCTGTTTATGAGACACATCCTCAAGCCAGTGATACGCTCCTCAACTACTCTTTTGTTTCCACAAGAAAAAGGAAGCATCTGCATGGTGAGAAAGAAACCCACAATTCCAGGACAAGGTTTTTCCCCTCCCCCAATACACCATTCTCCCAGACAAGGTCAAGGCAGAACTGAAAAAGCTGACCCAAAGTCCCCTGCAAAGAAAAAAAAAGTGCAAAGCCCAAGAAACCCCCCTTTTTGTTTTGTAGTTTCCTTTCAATGAGCCACTTTTATTCCCAACCTGACATGGAAGAGTGAAAGCATGCCCTCCAACCCTTGGGTGGTCCAGGGGGGCTCTTTGCACGCACCAACCAGGCTCTCAAGGAGGGAGGGAAATTTGTGCAGTGAGGCCAAGCCAAACCAGGCAAGGGAAATGATGAGAGGAAGATGGGGCATGATGAAGGGGGAAAGATAAGACATGAGAGCAGATGAAGAGACTCACTCCAATGAGTCAATGGCATTGGCACCGGCTAACCATGGATGATCTTTGCCCAGAGCTCCAATAGGAGCTGGTGGGACTACATTGAGTGCCCACTAATACTGTGAACAGGTTTATGATGCAGCCTTGCCAACTTGCTCCACCAATGAGTCCCAATATAAAGTGTGGTACCACTGAAAGAAAAACTGGCTCAACTGCCTGCAGTTGATTGAGTTTTTCTTCCAGTGGGTGGCACTCCTAGGTGAGAGGCTGCCCTAAGCTGGGGGCAAACCAGCCCCCCAACTTGTTGCACCCCATGCAGCTGCTTAATTAGGCACAAGCCTGTTGTTGGGACTTGCTTGCAGGACACTGCTGGGCACACCTGTGACAAACTCAAACCAGTGGAGAGGTCTCTTCTTTGGTGAAAATGTCTTCTTTTTTTTTTTTTTTGCTCTCTTAACTCTCATCACTGTCTTTTATTTAAACTTGATGTTCATTAACAGTTGGACCCCTGCCTGCCTGATCAGTCTTCTTACAACCACAACTCAGCCTGTGTGATTATTAGTCCATTTAAGCTGTGTCCCATTGCGAGAATAACCAACCATTTATCCTGACACCACAGTTGCATGAGCGGGGACACATTAGCCCGGTTCACGTAGGGCGTTTTTATGCAGATGTCATAAAAAACACTCTGCTTGCTTGCATAAAATCATAAGGTGTGCTCGTTGCACTTTCCCATGATACTTTAATGCCAAACTCTATTTTTGCCTCGGTTCAAAGCTTGCTTGTCACGATAAATTTAACCGCGAGCAAGCAGCTACGTGAACCGGGCTATTGGGCCGCATCTCATGTCACATTTAGAAGGCACACATTAGCCCCTCCAACCGAGAACTAATGTCCATATAATGTGCGATCACAAAATATCATCCTTCCCATTCCCTCCTGAGTCTTTCCGCCCAAAAAAGTCCACAGTCATCATCCTGTGTTCCGCGATTGCTAAAAATGCATCCCTTGACCTTCTACAAGCGTACACCATCCTAGCCTAGCCTCTTATATGGAGGTGGGGGGACCTGCAGATTGTCATCAATGATGTTCACCACCACCGCCAAACAAAGTTGGGCAATTATGAAACGTGCGGCCGAGAGATTGGGAATTTTGAGTGACGGTGAGACCTGCAGCAGTACAACATCCTACAACACGCATTCCAAGCACACCTTAAAAAGCGTCGACTTTCGGTGCACTACCACCCCCGGCCAGGGCCCTACAAGCCCCCAATTTCTGGTGAGAGGCAGGGGCTAGGAGAAGCTTTGTTCTTAAGAAAATTCCGGCAAGAATAGAAAAAAAAAAAAAAGAAAAGCCATTTCTGCCCAGCCTTTGTCATTGTTAGGTGGATACGGATGTATGCACGCAGATCTATGAGAGGATTTGTTTGGTGCGAGTCACACGGCCAGGACCCCGGCCCAAGAGAAAGAGAAGACGCAATAAAAGATGTTGTAGGAGCGGGTTAATGAGCAGTACACAATACACGGCGAGACGAGGGCCGGAGAAAGCGCGTTGACAAGAAGAGAAAGGGGGGCGGCGGTAAGAGCGGGAGATTTAAAGAGGAGTGGTTGCGGGAGGAGGAGGAAGGGGGTAGGTGGGAGGAGGAGAAGAAGCGGGGCGGGAGGGCGCTAGAGATTGATGAGGTTTGGTCTTAGGGGGGAAGACGATGATCTCGGCTGGGGTGGGAAGGAGGAAGGATTCGTGGTCGTTGAACCGGTCTTCCAGAGGCACCACCCGGGCCAATTCGTTGATCCACATGAAGCGACTGGTGAGCAGCCACAGCCTGCGGAACCAGACGTTCTGGGAGACGTGTTGGTTGAACGCGCGTCGGCCCTGGTAGTGCTGCGTGGGGGAGGAGACAAACAGGCTGTGGTGGGCCGACAGTCGCGAGTCCGTCACCGATGGTCTTCTGCTGGGGCCAGAGGGCGAGGACGACGCGTTGCGGGCGTCGTGGCGCACTGCGGGGACGGGGCGGGTGGTGTGCATGGAAAGGTTGGCAGAAGGGAGAGGAACACCCAGGTGGGTGAGCGTCTGCACTACTAGCTCCGCCAGCCGCTTACGGTCCAGAGACGGGTGGCTCCCTGGCCGCCTCAGTTCAGGAAGAAGCCACTTGCGATTTCGCCCGTGCCGGTACACGCTATACGGCAGCCCCAACAACCACGTGTATTTCTCCACTAGCGACCTCGAGCGAAGCATGAACGTCATCGGAAACTCCCGCTCCGTATGCACCATCCGACTAAAGAGAAGCATATCAGATCACTCCCACAACTTATATATATATAGATATATATTCAAAAGGAAACGTACCTCAGTGCCGCTGCTATTGCGCGATGGTTTGCGTGTCCCGATACGCCATGATGATCGAAGGTAATGATCTGCGCCCCAAGGAATGAAAGCGTTTTTTATTTTCAAGAGGTTGTTAGATGCAGGATTTTTTCACCTGAATGGTAGACAAGACGGACCGCGTCGATCTTCCACAAGTCGACATACAGCTTGACGTATTCCGCAATAGTTGTTTCCGGCCACCAGACCGACATGCTGTCCGGCAAATCCCTGTCCATCCGGAGACGGCCATTGTTCGTGATGCATTCCCGCTAGTGAGAAGACGCAGATGGACTCACGGATGGTCTAGGACGATACATGCCGTGCTTGGAATGCCCATTGCCCAGCACGACGCTCGCATTTCTCTGGCTCGTTTGATTCCTAATCCTTCGGCATTACCTAAAAATGATGGAATCAACCCTCCGTTAAGAGATCCATCACGCTCGACCATCGGATCATGGCGCTGGTTTCTCACCAGAGGATAAGGAGAGGATGTGGCCTCTAGGGGCTTCCAGTGTGATGGAGTGAGGCGAGTGGGAGGCAGGATGGTGGCTGGAAGAGTTGAAGAGGGTGCGATTGACGAAGCGGGGGGACAAGATGTTGAGGAGGGTGGGGGAGAAGAACAGACACTCGTCGTCGGCTGAGGAGGAGGGGCAGGTATCTAATATGTCAGCGTTTCTGCTATGAGTGAACAGCTGGAGCATGACAAAGGTGCACTGACGATGGGCGACGACCAGCAGGATGCGATCGGCGCGGGTGAGGTTGGGACTGACCCACCATTCGCCCTGGAGCGGGTCGGGGGCGCCGTCGGGACCCAAGCGGCCGTCGGGCGGCCAGTCCTTGCGGGCCAGCACGAGGGCATAGACGCCGAGACTGGCCAGGAGTACGACCCCCAGGAGGTATTTCAGGGCCCTCGTCAGCGTCCAGGTTGGGCAGGCGGGTCTTGCGGGGGTGGGCTTGAAGGCCTTCTTCTCATCGTTCGATGCGGCCTTCTCGTCCCAGGATCCTGCAGGTGTCGTCTGGGAGTCCTGTCGCTGCTGGGTCTGTCTGTTGTTGGTTCGGTGATGAAGTTGTTGCTGCATTGTGTTCTCCTGCTTCTTCCCGAATCCCAACCTCAACCTCACTGCGCAGGGCCATCCGCACTAACAGCAGCCGGGGCTGGGAACCTCACCACGCATGTCTTTGGCCCATATAAGTCACACACTGGATCACGCGTAGAATAAAAACGCACAAGCTCAGTCGCTGAACCGGATACGTCGACTGGTGCAAATCATCACAACCAGTACACCCTCATCGCTTTCTTTCGCCATCCCATTAAAAACCTGGTTGATAAGTGGGGCCTAAGACTCTTACAATCCTCTAAAAAGAAATCAAGGATACGGTTTACTCTAGCCTAGAGTAGTTTATCGTGAACCAATCCACAAGGCTTGAGAGGGAGGTTTACACCACAAGAACAGCAAACAAGGCAATAAATGTCTATGCATTTGCAGGCATTGAAGGAAAGGAAAAATCTGCCCAATCTCTGCCTGTGGGTCCGTCAGCCAAGCCGAGAGATTGTAGCGATTGGTGGACGGGGAACAGGGGAGGGTTACGGCCGAGAGACAGCCTTCTTTCTGGCAAGGGAAGCACCCCGGGGGCTGAGACAGCCCAGGTCGTTGAGATCGGTAGGAGAGACTGCCTGGAGGCGGGCTAGATCAGTCTCTCTGACAGTACATGAGCAGGAACACGTTCTTTTTGAAAACAAGCAGCCGCTTCAAGTGCCATATGCACTCAAGTACTCACCGCCTTTTGTCCGTGCTTTCTCACAGGCAGATCTAGGCAACAGTACGGGGTCTTGTAGGCAGTCGCAAAGTCTTTCGGAGTCCGCATGAGGCAGGTATAGTGTCCCGAGGAGGCTTCCTCTTTGGCAAGCGTGACTGCATTAAAACAAGAGAGCAGTCAATAACTCTACCAAGAACAAAAAACAAAAAGGTCTGTTTCTTTTATTTATTTATTGATTTAACTTTTTGTACTTTATTTTTTCTTCTAGCTTTGTTGGAAGGGAATAATTGCACTTACTAATGAGAGACTTGCCCGGCTTGCGGACGTTGATGATACTGGGGTGATTGGCATCGTCGGGGACGGCCTGCCGGGTACACGCGCCGAAGAAGCCGTCGTCGCACTTGAACCCCGGCACAGACGTCGCGTGGGCGACGGGGCCATGGACCAAAAACAACGCGACCAGGAGGATCAAGCTGGAGAACTGCATGTCGAGGCAAAGTTATCCAAAGATATGTTTGGGTTGGGAACAGATAACTATGGATAGCTGGTTAATGCTTGTTGTGGGCTAGTGAGACAGGTACAGCAGTTCCCAAAAAGCTTGCAGTTGAGAACTGCTCGTTTTTCACCTATACCACCCCCATAAGTGCAGTCAAAAGGGGGGTTGGGAGATGACTCCCACGCGGCCTCTTGACTGACCAAATGGCCGTGTTGCAGCCAAATTAAGAGCATCTGCATTGGTCCGGTCAAAATTCCGGTCAAGTTGACTGCTGGTTAAGGACCGGTTAGCTAAGCGGGCAGCAATGAACGCATTGGTCTAGTTAGTTAGCGGGCAAACTGGTCCTAACTGCTGCTGACGGCGAGCTCTACGCATTGGTGCCAGGCTATGCTTCCAGTCAAGTCTGTCTAGATGCAATCGGATATCCCCCGAATTGCTTAACTGGTGTGTTGTAATGAATATGC
Source organism: Puccinia novopanici (assembly GCA_004348175.1). Classification (NCBI taxonomy): domain Eukaryota; kingdom Fungi; phylum Basidiomycota; class Pucciniomycetes; order Pucciniales; family Pucciniaceae; genus Puccinia; species Puccinia novopanici. Next base: position 5,704 of record SMGU01002975.1, on the reverse strand, counting down.
AAAATTGGCTTAACCGCCGGTTAACGACCGTCAGATTTGACGGTCGTTAACCAGAAATGGCATTTCCAGTCAAGCTAACTGGGGTCTAAACCGGTACCAATGCGCGCGACGGACCGGTTAAATTGTCTTAACTGGTCGATTTAACCGGACTGATGCAGATGCTCTAAGAATATCCCAAGTCCCGCAGATATCTTGAATCTCCCTACACGTGAGGTCGACTTAGCCATATTTCTTCAATCCATCGGCACTCTTCCCCACCGGAGTTCTTCCCATGGCACTCCGCCTCCATCAGGTAAGTACAACATTATACCACCCTCCGGCAAAAAATTTCCGCCCTTAAACTAGTTACTAACACAACCTCACTCCCTCCCAAATCCAAGCAGGGCCCATCACACCATTCCTCTACATCAACAACTCTCTCCAGATGGTTTCCCGTAGTCATCAGTTCCATTGCGCATCCCGTTTGCCCCCACGCAAGACCCGAATCCAGAGAAGATACCAACTCAGAAAGGAAAAGGAAGCCAAGGAGGAGATTGCCTTGCTGCTAGCTGAAAATGCACGACGAGCTGCTGAGCGTTCACAAGGGCAAGAATTGTACCCATCCAACTTCGCCGAGGATTACTCAGCGCGCCCTGCCCATTATGATGGACCCTTGTACTGGGTTGATGTCGAGGAAGTCTTGAATGCAGAATCCAACCAAACATTAGCTGAGATTTGATCACTTTATCAAAAACTGAAGCAACAAAAGAAGCTCAACAACTGGTCCGATACTCTCAACACACTATTTTCAGCATACACACACCTGAAAAGAATCACAGGTAATTGGACGATGCCAGATTCACTGGACAATAAAACTCACGAAGTATGCCGCTGTCAAGTTCAGCACCCAACAATGTGAGAAGTGGATCTGATTGACTTGTTGGGTCAGTGATTTAAATAACTTATTTGATAATCCGTCGTCTCTCCCATCTGAATTCACCTCTGCCAGCTAGGTCAAAGACGAGTTGTGTTTCCCTTCTGCTCTTGTATGCCAGATGCCGTCCAGATTTTGGCACGTGGCTATCTAGCAAGTACACCTGTCTATCCACAGACAGCATTCTTGTTACGCCTCCTGAACTTCTATCACCTACTGTGGAACCTCAGCAATGCCACCACGACATCTTTTGCAGAAGTGCTCCACCGATGGAATGAGTCATTGTCGATGAGGCTATGCAGCAAGAATTCATTCCAGGTGAAAATTGCCAGTTGATATTGTCTACATCTTTTCATAACTCATGCTACTATACTATCTCAACAGCCTCAAAGACTAGCACGCAATCTTTCCGGCTCCATCGAAGTCTACCGATTGCTCCTTGCCAAGCAACAAAATATCGTTGAAACTATTACATCTACATTGAAGCAAGATCTCTTGGCACAACGATCATGTCCTGCATGCTTTGGGACAGCCATTGCCAGCACTGAACCTTCCCAACCATGCAACACACATGACATCTTCATTTGCCTTGATGGAAATTTTCAGCATCGGCACCACAAGCGGGCCTCCAAAAACCATCTGCCACTCCAAGTTCCTGACTCTTTTCTAGACCCTGGGGAAATTGATGCAGCGGGCGCATCCATCTTGATTCATGAGCAAGCTCAAAAGAAAACCCAGCAACAGGTAGGCTACAAGACCCAATCCTTTCCCAATATCATAATTGCGTCTCAGTCAAGCTGACCAAGCTTCATTCTTTTCAGAAAGACCACTGCTCCACCCAGCACAAAGCTGCTGACAATAAGCGCAATGCAAGCACATGGAAAGGCTGCGACGACACTGGCCTGATGGGGGCATGTTGCCGACATGATTCCCTTATCTACTTTTGCAATATCAGTTGAGCTGGGGAGGGTCGCTGCTTACCAGTGGCAATCATCGAGAGGCTATTCAAGGAAGTTAATTCGGATACAAATCTCAACATCTTGTATGACATAGGCTGCAGTCTCAACAAGTTCATCAAATCAGTGAGTTGCTCAGTTCACATCTGTTTTTTCATGTTTTCTAATTGCCACCTCTGTTCTCAACTCAGCAGAAAATGTTTCCAGAACATGCCAGCCGCATGAAATTTGCGACATCCATCTTCCATTCATATGTCCATGAATGGGAATGCCAACTCAAATACAACCCCAGGTACAACATTGGCTGGGGTTTGTCCGATGGCAAAGGATTAGAGCGCCTCTGGTCCTACCTCTCCCCACTTGTCAGCCCCCTTTGATATGCTACCAGGAATCACATACTCAACTCTCTTCACCACCGAAGCATGTTTCACAACATGCTAGGGCTTGAAAAGCTCGGTAAGTATATTTCTTATGCTTATTTTCACCAGTGAAAGTCTTCTTCTCACTGACCTTTCTACACTAGTCTGTACATTGAAACGGAAGTTCATCCACGCATTCAGTTGTCGCAAGCACAATAGCAAAATGCTTGATAAACTTTCTGTCAAGCCCAACAAGCATGTAGAGCCCCAATCCAACTTTAGCATTCAGTTTTTTGTAGCTCAGTGGCAATTACAGGTTGATTTTGAGAGTAAGAAACACACAGACAATGAGTTGCAAGAAAAACTTGCAAATTTCTTTGAAAGGGAGGAACTTCTAAAGGAAACCATGTGAGTGACACCTCTCATCCCAAAATCTTATAACTTCAATCTTTTCTCAACTGTATTTCTATGTGTTCTGATTTATCACCAAATACCTATCATTTCAGTAACCTGTTTGTAGCAACCACTTTGACTGAATCAACCCAGTCGTATTCATCAAGTATCCTTGAAGAGATCCGGAAGCTCCAAACCGCAAAAAGTGCAGAGGCGGCAGAGATCGGTGGAGAATTTGGCAACCTAAACCCACGGGATAGTATGTACACTATCTTAGATCCAAACCTTAGTTGTGTCTTCCCTGAGGGTTGAACTCGTTCCCCACATTTTTCTCGCTAGAGGAGCAACAGCAATTGAAGATTCTATTATGGAGCTCCAAGTTGGCTCTCTTCAAAGCAGCCGTGGAGTTACAGGCCGAAACGCAGCCTTTGCGAGCATCAAAGGAGCGTGGTGAATGTGTAGGAACCCGATTAAAAGAAAAAATATATGCAGCAATAAAGAGAAGAAAACCGGGTGTTGTAAAGGCAATACAAACTTTCTGAAAATGACGATCTACGTACCTGACGTCATATGCACCAGCTGAGCGGGAGTTACCCCAAAATCAAGACTTCGACTATAGCGACTTCATGAAAATGGGTCTTGATGACCCTTTCTGGAACGATGGTTTCCTTTGCCTCTCCAGAGATCCCTGGGCTGTTGATCCAGTGGTACGGACAGGTATCCATGCAATGCTTGGATTGGATCAATCAAACAAGGAGCTGATGCAACTGAAAATTGAGGTATGGCGTGCGCTCTCTTGGGCATTATCGCATCTGAAGAAACAGGGGATTGGTATAAATAAGACTATTCAACGTAAGAGATCTTATCCATTTGTGCGTTGCACGGAATCAATGGTTAATGAAAATCTTCCACTTCCAGGAGATGAAGCTCTCAACCCAATGTTGCTCGATGTTTATGGCGATGCGAATATACCTGGTGTCGAAACAACTCCCGGAGGCAAGTGTAAAAATTTGAAGAACTAAGAGTATTTTTATTTCTTTGATTAGACTATGCACAACTTTAAAGTAAACACTTGCAGCGTGTTCTAGACATGATTATGAGGATAAGAGATGAGAAGGGGATAGTTACCTAAGAGCAGAGCAATGTTCTGTGGATCTTAGGCTAGTCTGGCGAGATGGGAACACGAATGAGCTTGGAGGGGAGAAGGGAAAGTTTGATAGGAAGAGCTTCCTGTCTCAACAACCAATGTGCCGCAGGCGTTCTGTAGTGTCACAGCAGGCGTCCTGTAGCCTCACAGTGATAGCTATAGCTGAGGTGTTAACCTTTTTTAACCCTGCGTGCTCTTTATCTTAGACGTGAACGTAGGCTGCTGATTGATTGCAATCTTTTGTCGTGTTGGCTGCCTCAACGACAAAAGTCTCTTGTCAGCTTCTTTTCCACCATCTATCTATATGTCTGCCTTGCTCACCTGGAGGGTTGGCTACTGATGCGATTGGCTAATGGGGAAGTTGGGGAGTGGTTGGTTCTGTTGCGAGGATGGACAGTGAGCTGAGGTTTGTTTAGCCTGAAAGTGGCGAGTTTAAATACTCACACTTCTTGTCCGTGGGAAATTCCCTCCTCCATGTGTTGCACGTCTGGTCTGACTCCTTGTCTATGGGACACGTCACGACTCCCTGTGACTGACACGTGTAGGATCTGGTTAGTGCTGTCTCATCTTTTAGTGTATACAGCTTGTGCTGCTCACCTGAGGTTGCATTGGGAGACGGAGCTCCCCTGCTTATCTTTCTGTGCTTTCTTGGTTCCTTACTGGGAATCTGACAGGAAGTACCTATTGTTAGGAGGCGACTTATTTATTGCCCAAGTTCAACACGAAAAACTCATTTGTAACTGGCACGAGATGATCAAGCAAATGATAGATGAGAAAGTCATTGCATATGAAGCAGTGCCGACTGAGTGGTTTTCGACCATGGAAAGATTGCTCAGGCAGGATAATGCGCTGGCCAATCCCACTGATGATATAGAACCACCTCCCAATGAAACTACAAATGAGACTCCAAATGAAACTCTGGACCTGGCCTTGGAGGATGTGGCCCTGGATGATCATGAATCTGATGGTGAACAGAATGAAGGACCACGTGAAGAAGATGTGATCACGGATGATGAGGCAGAGGAAGTTTGATGGTCTTTCCAGAGCAACCATGACCCACTTAACATGGTTCTCCCACAGTTGCATGTGTTGCATTTATCTCACTTGTCTTTATGTTATTCCTTCTCTTCTCAGCAAATCAAAGACATTTTTCCTATGATTTCATAGTGTTTTGGAATTTTTATGTGTATTCAATAATTGATTTGCATTGGCGGTCATAATTTTGAAAGTAGTTGTATTTGCTTGATGAAACTTTTACAGCATGAAGAGGTGGCCCACATCTGGATGATTAGAAATTTTTGGGAGCTTTGAGATAATAGTTTGTGAGATATTGATGTGTAAGTATTTTGGGTAATTTGGCTTAGAGTAGGAAAATAAAGGGACAGTCATAACTTGGAAATTAGATGTGATGGCATGATGAAAATTTTACAGAATCAAGAGGTGGTCCACATCTGGATGATGAGAAATTTGTGGTAGCATTGAAATAGTAGTTTGTGAGATATTGACATGTAAGTATTTTGGGTAATTTGGCTTAGAGTAGGAAAATAAAGGTGTGGTCATAAATTTGAAAGTAGTGGTGATTGCATGATGAAACTTTTACAGCATGAAGAGGTGGCCCACATCTGGATGATTTGAAATTTTTGGGAGCATTGAAATATTAGTTTGTGAGATGTTGATGTGTAAGTATTTTGGGTGTTTTGGCTTAGAGTAGGAAAATAAAGGAACTGTCATAACTTTAAAAGTAGCTGGGATTGAATGATGAAACTTTCAATTCATGAAGAGGTGGCTCACATCTGGATGATTAGAAATTTGTGGGAGAATTCAGATAATATTTTGTGAGATATTGACATGTATGTATTTTGGGCTATTTGGCTTCACCACTTGTATGTGCCCCAGTGTATCTCAGCAAGCACCTGGTGGAATTACATGATTCCAA
>SMGU01002967.1:0-17353 GCA_004348175.1 Puccinia novopanici | reverse complement strand
TGTTCGTCAGAGGTTGGGTCTCGGAGCTGTCCGCGCCCCTCCCTGGATAAAAGTCTACCACGTATCGCATCCTTTCTTCGGTCGGTCTTATCACTTCCCAATCATGCCGATCGAACGGTGCTTGATAGCTGTGTTTTGTGGATATGAAAAAAAAAAAAAGTTTGGAGATCAGTGATTGTGTTTTTGCGTCCAGATTTGCTTGAGGGGTTCAGATCGATGTTGTTTTTCTGGATGCAAATCAGAATGATAAATAAAAAGGAGACGGACCCTGATAAAACTTTGATCCAAGCCCTCGGACTCAGGTCATCTGGTCTACCTCTAAAGCTACATAACATGGGGCCGGATTTACCCGAGCGAGGCCAGCGATCGAAGGAGCCTCTACCATAGCCGGCCTCCCATTCCAAGACCTGTCTCCAGACTCTTTCATTGACGGCATTGTGAATGGGGACGACGGTATACATGTCTTCTGCCCTGGGGTTCCTATTTTTACGTTTGAGAGCATTGTAGAATTGAGATGGCGAGGGATAGATCCAGTTCTGTTCTACTGCTTCTGTGGTTTTTGAGGCATGGTCTACCGGACAGGCAGATTTCTTGCTGTTATCAGTTGGAGGAGAGGATGTACTTGTTTGGTTGTTTTCTGGAAGCTCTGGGCGATAGCGTGGTATTGAGGAGATCACTCTGTCATTTGGAAGTCGATTATGATCAGCGTTTGGGTAGTCTTTCTGAGGATGTGTATCCTTCTGGGATCGATGGTCGATGGGACAGGTGGCTTGTTCGGAAGAGGTGGAGGTTGTTGAGCTGAATGGCCACATTTCTTGAGTCGAGTTTCTGCTGCAAGAGGTTTCTAGATATCGTGTGGTGGCTGATTCGGGAGTCACGGGGGTCTACCCGGCTTGTTGGTATGACCCCGGACTGCACCCGCTCACCCGGGGGGGTCGTCACCAGCTGAACTACTCCGGTGACCAACTTAAAACTGAAAAGAACAACCACAACAAAAACCAAACAACAACCAACACCAACCAACAACGACAGAAACAGAAGAGAATCATGTCCAGATTACCACCCTCCTCCAGCATGTCATCCAGAAGCTACGGCGGATTCAGATCAAACCTCCCCGGCTCCACCAGCGCACCCGGCTACCAAGTTGTAGAATGTCCAAACATGCAGCTGGCCTTCTCAAACTGTTTGATCGTCAGCCCCGTAGATTTGGGGAAGAATCAATATGTCAGGGTAAAGGATCACTTCATCTTTACCACAAAGTAAGTAAATCACTCAAAGAAAAAAAACATATATGTATATACAACTTAGAATTACTTTCTCTTTTTTTTCACACAACAATAGGCCTGATAAAGCAATACAACCTGGGACAGTGGGATGCATGAAAGCACAACGAGCCTGGGCGAAGCTTTCCACGATGGGTGACGTGGTCAGCATCTCTCCATTCGATCCTCAGAGAGAACTTGGCCCCAACTGTTATCTGGCCGAATTAGACCTCGAACTAGGTTGGTGGCATCAAGGCAGCGCAACTCCTGGATCAGTTTTTGATGCCGAAGAACTCTCGCAATTAATAACTCGAGTAATTTATCATTCTTGCCTGTCCTCATAATTGTATTCGTGATTTTTGCCTAGTTATTAAAACCTCAGTTACTGATGAAGTGAACCCCTCTCTCATTCATGGTTTTGAACTCCAGTCATTCGATTCGCTCATATTCTCCGTAGGCCAACCTCTAGTATTCGAGATGAATGGGGAAAAACTAAGGGCGATTGTCACCGCTGCGCGAACGGTTGATATCCAAGCTTTGGCGGACATCTCAGATGAGCCACAAGAAGCGCAGATGGGAATCCTAATGGCCAATACCATCATCAACGTCACTAAATCACCCGAAGCTTCTCTCAAGATCAAAGCCAGCAGTAAACGCGCTGCTCCTAATGCCATTATCAAACCAAATTTCAAGTTCCAAGATATGGGCATCGGTGGTCTGGACTCTGAATTCGGCGCGATATTCCGGAGAGCTTTTGCCAGTCGTATCTTTCCTCCTGGTATGGTTGAAAAGCTGGGTATCCAGCACGTCAAAGGTGAGCAGTGAAGCAATATATATCTAATTACAACGGCTCACCTCTAATTACCAAAATGTGTTTCGATCTCAGGTTTGCTACTGTTTGGTCCTCCTGGTACCGGAAAAACGTTGATGGCAAGACAGATCGGGAAAATGCTGAACGCCCGGGAGCCCAAGATTGTGAATGGCCCGGAAATTTTGAACAAATTTGTTGGAGAATCGGAGAAGAACATCCGAGAATTGTTTGCAGAAGCAGAAGTAGAATATAAGGCCAAGGGGGATGAATCAGGACTACACATCATCATCTTTGACGAGTTGGATGCCATTTGTAAACAGAGAGGCTCGACCGGTGGTGGGACTGGTGTCGGTGACTCGGTCGTCAATCAACTGCTGTCAAAAATGGACGGAGTCGATCAATTAAACAATATTCTAATCATCGGAATGACGAATCGGTTGGACATGATTGATGAGGCTTTGCTCCGACCAGGTCGATTAGAAGTCCACATGGAGATCTCCTTACCCGATGAGAATGGACGGTTGCAAATTCTCAACATCCATACGGCCAAAATGCGGATGAATAACGTGTTAGCTGGAGACGTGCTCCTGCAAGAACTGGCAGCATTGACCAAGAACTTCTCGGGAGCTGAGCTTTCTGGATTAGTCAAATCGGCTACTTCATTCGCATTCAATCGACACATCAAGGTCGGAACCACTGCTGGTGTGGGGGATGATCTCGATCAGATGCAGGTCAATTTGGACGACTTCTTGAACGCGCTGGATGAAGTCAAGCCGGCTTTTGGCGTTGCCGAGGAGGAACTCAAATCGGTTATCCAAAATGGAATCATCAAATTCTCACCTCTAATTGACGTGAGTCTTGATCACCTGCGGCGGTGCCCCTCCATTCTATCTCATCTGCTGATATCAACGTAAATAGGAAATCCTTCACGATGGCAAGCTGTTTGTAGAGCAAGTTCGGACGAGTACTCGAACGCCGTTGGTTAGTGTCTTGATTCACGGTTAGTTTTTCTTTTGTTTTCTGGCACTGCAAGAAAGTAGCGTTCTCTGGGGCATTATACGGTTAAACGATAAAAACACATTCTGATTTAAACAAGCTGAAAATTAAACATTTTACACCAAACCTAAATGCAGGTCCCCCTAGTTCCGGAAAGACAGCCCTAGCAGCATCAATAGCTCAGGCGTCGGACTTCCCATTCATCAAGTTGATTGCACCGGAGAACATGGTCGGATACTCAGAAGCTCAAAAGATTAACTACCTTTATAAAGTCTTTTCTGACAGTTACAAGAGTCCGATGAGCGTGATAGTTGTGGACAACATTGAGAGAATCCTAGGTGACGCAGTCAATTTCGTTCGCATAGAAGATGAGGTGTACTGACGCAAGGGTTCCTTGGGCTGGTGTTTGTTTTATAGATTGGGTACCTATTGGGCCAAGATTCTCCAATGGGGTGCTACAAGCGCTGATGGTACTGTTAGGCAAGCGACCGCCGAAGGGGAAGAGGTTGTTAGTATTAGCCACGTCATCGAGCCGGACGATGTTACAAGACATGGGGATGTCGGACACGTTTGCGGCAGACATCCGGGTCCCGCCGATCGACACGCTTCGATCCTTGGAGGTGGTGATCAACGAGGTCGGCTTGTTCCCCGACCAGGCCTCCTCTTCCAGGGCCATCAGTCTCCTCGAACAGGCCGGCTTTCGCGACGAAGGCCGCCTCGCCGTCGGCATCAAAAAACTCCTCAATATCGCCGAGATGTGCAGGCAAGACGAGGATCGTGCCGCCGATAAACTCGTCATGGAATTAATGGGCTTGGGTAGTATGTCGTCTCCTTCATTGCTTTTCTTTTCTTTTTTGTACCGCACTGACAGATTTTTTTCTCTCCGCTTCTTTTTTTTCCCTATGATAGTGTAATCAAATGAACTCCTACCAATCATTCGACTCCCTCTGAGTATAGACAAACAAGGAATTCCAAGTATTTTTTTTTGGCTCCAAGATCTCGTCTTACATACAAATGAGCATCGGTGTATCCATCTGTATATACAATTCTTCATCCTTCCACTCTCGAGTTCCCCTCCTCATGTCACCGATTTTTATAGATTGTTGTAATTATAGATTTTTTTTTTATTCTCATAGAACAATAATTTTTTGTGTTGATTTTCTGCTAGAGAGATTTTTTTTTTCTTGTAGTTTTCCCCTCTCTTTTTTTTTACTTAATTTTTCTTTTTCTTTTTTTTTTTCGAAAAAAAAAAGAAAAGAAAAATTAAGTAAAAAAAGAGAGGGGAAAACTACAAGAAAAAAAAATCTCTCTAGCAGAAATCAACACAAAAAATTATTGTTCTATGAGAATAAAAAAAAATCTATAATTACAACAATCTATAAAAATCGGTGACATGAGGAGGGGAACTCGAGAGTGGAAGGATGAAGAATTGTATATACAGATGGATACACCGATGCTCATTTGTATGTAAGACGAGATCTTGGAGCCAAAAAAAATACTTGGAATTCCTTGTTTGTCTATACTCAGAGGGAGTCGAATGATTGGTAGGAGTTCATTTGATTACACTATCATAGGGAAAAAAAAGAAGCGGAGAGAAAAAATCTGTCAGTGCGGTACAAAAAAGAAAAGAAAAGCAATGAAGGAGACGACATACTACCCAAGCCCATTAATTCCATGACGAGTTTATCGGCGGCACGATCCTCGTCTTGCCTGCACATCTCGGCGATATTGAGGAGTTTTTTGATGCCGACGGCGAGGCGGCCTTCGTCGCGAAAGCCGGCCTGTTCGAGGAGACTGATGGCCCTGGAAGAGGAGGCCTGGTCGGGAACAAGCCGACCTCGTTGATCACCACCTCCAAGGATCGAAGCGTGTCGATCGGCGGGACCCGGATGTCTGCCGCAAACGTGTCCGACATCCCCATGTCTTGTAACATCGTCCGGCTCGATGACGTGGCTAATACTAACAACCTCTTCCCTTCGGCGGTCGCTTGCCTAACAGTACCATCAGCGCTTGTAGCACCCCATTGGAGAATCTTGGCCCAATAGGTACCCAATCTATAAAACAAACACCAGCCCAAGGAACCCTTGCGTCAGTACACCTCATCTTCTATGCGAACGAAATTGACTGCGTCACCTAGGATTCTCTCAATGTTGTCCACAACTATCACGCTCATCGGACTCTTGTAACTGTCAGAAAAGACTTTATAAAGGTAGTTAATCTTTTGAGCTTCTGAGTATCCGACCATGTTCTCCGGTGCAATCAACTTGATGAATGGGAAGTCCGACGCCTGAGCTATTGATGCTGCTAGGGCTGTCTTTCCGGAACTAGGGGGACCTGCATTTAGGTTTGGTGTAAAATGTTTAATTTTCAGCTTGTTTAAATCAGAATGTGTTTTTATCGTTTAACCGTATAATGCCCCAGAGAACGCTACTTTCTTGCAGTGCCAGAAAACAAAAGAAAAACTAACCGTGAATCAAGACACTAACCAACGGCGTTCGAGTACTCGTCCGAACTTGCTCTACAAACAGCTTGCCATCGTGAAGGATTTCCTATTTACGTTGATATCAGCAGATGAGATAGAATGGAGGGGCACCGCCGCAGGTGATCAAGACTCACGTCAATTAGAGGTGAGAATTTGATGATTCCATTTTGGATAACCGATTTGAGTTCCTCCTCGGCAACGCCAAAAGCCGGCTTGACTTCATCCAGCGCGTTCAAGAAGTCGTCCAAATTGACCTGCATCTGATCGAGATCATCCCCCACACCAGCAGTGGTTCCGACCTTGATGTGTCGATTGAATGCGAATGAAGTAGCCGATTTGACTAATCCAGAAAGCTCAGCTCCCGAGAAGTTCTTGGTCAATGCTGCCAGTTCTTGCAGGAGCACGTCTCCAGCTAACACGTTATTCATCCGCATTTTGGCCGTATGGATGTTGAGAATTTGCAACCGTCCATTCTCATCGGGTAAGGAGATCTCCATGTGGACTTCTAATCGACCTGGTCGGAGCAAAGCCTCATCAATCATGTCCAACCGATTCGTCATTCCGATGATTAGAATATTGTTTAATTGATCGACTCCGTCCATTTTTGACAGCAGTTGATTGACGACCGAGTCACCGACACCAGTCCCACCACCGGTCGAGCCTCTCTGTTTACAAATGGCATCCAACTCGTCAAAGATGATGATGTGTAGTCCTGATTCATCCCCCTTGGCCTTATATTCTACTTCTGCTTCTGCAAACAATTCTCGGATGTTCTTCTCCGATTCTCCAACAAATTTGTTCAAAATTTCCGGGCCATTCACAATCTTGGGCTCCCGGGCGTTCAGCATTTTCCCGATCTGTCTTGCCATCAACGTTTTTCCGGTACCAGGAGGACCAAACAGTAGCAAACCTGAGATCGAAACACATTTTGGTAATTAGAGGTGAGCCGTTGTAATTAGATATATATTGCTTCACTGCTCACCTTTGACGTGCTGGATACCCAGCTTTTCAACCATACCAGGAGGAAAGATACGACTGGCAAAAGCTCTCCGGAATATCGCGCCGAATTCAGAGTCCAGACCACCGATGCCCATATCTTGGAACTTGAAATTTGGTTTGATAATGGCATTAGGAGCAGCGCGTTTACTGCTGGCTTTGATCTTGAGAGAAGCTTCGGGTGATTTAGTGACGTTGATGATGGTATTGGCCATTAGGATTCCCATCTGCGCTTCTTGTGGCTCATCTGAGATGTCCGCCAAAGCTTGGATATCAACCGTTCGCGCAGCGGTGACAATCGCCCGTAGTTTTCCCCATTCATCTCGAATACTAGAGGTTGGCCTACGGAGAATATGAGCGAATCGAATGACTGGAGTTCAAAACCATGAATGAGAGAGGGTTCAGTTCATCAGTAACTGAGGTTTTAATAAATAGTCAAAAATCCCGAGTAGAATTATGAGGACAGTCAAGATAAATTACTCGAGTTATTAATTGCGAGAGTTCTTCGGCATCAAAAACTGATCCAGGAGTTGCGCTGCCTTGATGCCACCAACCTAGTTCGAGGTCTAATTCGGCCAGATAACAGTTGGGCCAAGTTCTCTCTGAGGATCGAATGGAGAGATGCTGACCACGTCACCCATCGTGGAAAGCTTCGCCCAGGCTCGTTGTGCTTTCATGCATCCCACTGTCCCAGGTTGTATTGCTTTATCAGGCCTATTGTTGTGTGAAAAAAAGAGAAAGTAATTCTAAGTTGTATATACATATATGTTTTTTTCTTTGAGTGATTTACTTACTTTGTGGTAAAGATGAAGTGATCCTTTACCCTGACATATTGATTCTTCCCCAAATCTACGGGGCTGACGATCAAACAGTTTGAGAAGGCCAGCTGCATGTTTGGACATTCTACAACTTGGTAGCCGGGTGCGCTGGTGGAGCCGGGGAGGTTTGATCTGAATCCGCCGTAGCTTCTGGATGACATGCTGGAGGAGGGTGGTAATCTGGACATGATTCTCTTCTGTTTCTGTCGTTGTTGGTTGGTGTTGGTTGTTGTTTGGTTTTTGTTGTGGTTGTTCTTTTCAGTTTTAAGTTGGTCACCGGAGTAGTTCAGCTGGTGACGACCCCCCGGGTGAGCGGGTGCAGTCCGGGGTCATACCAACAGCCGGGTAGACCCCGTGACGTGACTCCCGAATCAGCCACCACACGATATCTAGAAACCTCTTGCAGCAGAAACTCGACTCAAGAAATGTGGCCATTCAGCTCAACAACCTCCACCTCTTCCGAACAAGCCACCTGTCCCATCGACCATCGATCCCAGAAGGATACACATCCTCAGAAAGACTACCCAAACGCTGATCATAATCGACTTCCAAATGACAGAGTGATCTCCTCAATACCACGCTATCGCCCAGAGCTTCCAGAAAACAACCAAACAAGTACATCCTCTCCTCCAACTGATAACAGCAAGAAATCTGCCTGTCCGGTAGACCATGCCTCAAAAACCACAGAAGCAGTAGAACAGAACTGGATCTATCCCTCGCCATCTCAATTCTACAATGCTCTCAAACGTAAAAATAGGAACCCCAGGGCAGAAGACATGTATACCGTCGTCCCCATTCACAATGCCGTCAATGAAAGAGTCTGGAGACAGGTCTTGGAATGGGAGGCCGGCTATGGTAGAGGCTCCTTCGATCGCTGGCCTCGCTCGGGTAAATCCGGCCCCATGTTATGTAGCTTTAGAGGTAGACCAGATGACCTGAGTCCGAGGGCTTGGATCAAAGTTTTATCAGGGTCCGTCTCCTTTTTATTTATCATTCTGATTTGCATCCAGAAAAACAACATCGATCTGAACCCCTCAAGCAAATCTGGACGCAAAAACACAATCACTGATCTCCAAACTTTTTTTTTTTTCATATCCACAAAACACAGCTATCAAGCACCGTTCGATCGGCATGATTGGGAAGTGATAAGACCGACCGAAGAAAGGATGCGATACGTGGTAGACTTTTATCCAGGGAGGGGCGCGGACAGCTCCGTGACCCAACCTCTGACGAACAGTGCCGATCCGAACCATCATCAAGCGGTACCCAACCTATCGTTCTACCTGGACGTCAGACCCGCGCTGGATAGTTGGGAAGGCATCCGAATGAGACTCCTGCGCGCATGGGACGAAATCTCGCCTGTCAAGTCCACCTCTTCGTCTCCCCCGAATCTGATCAAAAATCTTGACGGTAATCAATCCTTGATGTATCTCGTCCCAACTACATATTTCATAATGTCCTTTTTTTTTTTTTTGTCTGACTGGCCCCACAATACCTCAATTCATTATGCCCCAGCTATACAAAGAATAGCCTGGGGAAAGATCAGGGATGTCCACAGTGTGCAACATGAGCTCTCAGCTGCACCTGGAAGGGGGTGTTCCAACAAATTGTGGGATTTGGTTCCCCAGCAGAAAAATCCCTAATTTTGTGGGGTTTTTACTCAAGAAAATGGGGTCTTGGGTATGGAGACAGCGCTGGGGCTGTGCAGAAAAAATAATCAAAAACAATAATAAAATAAAAAAAGGATTTTGACAGAATTCTGATTTTCTGAACTCAAGGTAAGACTGGACTTATGGTATGGGTATTCAAAATTGAAATATAGAATCATAAAAAAAAACACTGGAAGAACGGAGTTTGATTTTTTGGCAGGGGATTCTCAATAAAGTTTTATGGATCTTAACAAGTCCCAGCAAAAAGAAAAATCTGAAAGGTGTTGATGATTTTATGTTCCAATTTTGAATACCCTAACTAGATGAAACAAATCAATCATAAGAGAGCAGCAACAGAAAAATAGAAAGTGAGGAAAAGAAAGTAGAAGTGTGAGAGTTCAGACACTAATATCATGAGCATGTCAGAGTTATTTAAGGAGAAGATTAGGTTGGAGTGGATCTTGGTTTGCAGATTGGGGAAATCAGTTGGACACTGGAGAATCTGTCTTGATGAAGAGGGCTGTACATTACTGGGTTTAAATTTCCTCCATATTAATCATATGGTATTTGGATGATTTGGGATGCAGTTGATTTCTTGTCTCAAATCTTGAGTGAGGCAATGATGAGCACAGGTTTTTGAGACCAGGATTGTACATTATTACTATTACTATTATCATTATTACAGTCTGGATAAAGAGGGCTGTACATTACTGGGTTTCACTTTCCTCCATATTGATTGTACAATATTTGAATGATGTAGGATTCAGTTGATTGCTTATCTGAAATATTGAGTTACACAATGATGAGCACAGGTGTTTGGGACTAGGATTGTACATACATTATTACTATTACTATTATTATTAGTTACCAGGGATAACTTCTGGAATTTTCATAGAAGTTCTCATAAAAATTACAAAGGATCCCTTGTAATATCTATGGCAGTTGCTATAAAGTGCCTATAATTTCCCCAGTTTATTTTTATCATCATTATTCAAAAAAACATCTATGATTTATTTTTTCCTTCTTATTCCCCTTGTCTGTTTGGAACTCATAAAATAATTCTATCCAGTTTTTCTGGTCTCAATTAATTCCCATTATAGTCCAAACCCATCTGTTAGTAGTAGTTGATTCATTATTCATTTATCTTCATATAATCAAACTTTACACCTGTCCTTCCTGTACCTAATTAACTTTGATAAGCGGCTATATCACTACTGATACTAAAAATGTAAAATAAAATAAAGCTTAGATAGTGAATTAAAAAGGCAGAAGAAATGTAAATAGGAAATTTAACACCAGAAGAAGAATAAAATCTCATGAGAAGAACTGTGATAATGAAAATAAACTTTTCATGAACAAGACAAAATTATTAGTTGATGAAGATGAGTTCTGATGATTTTTGATTCTCACCAAATTGAGTTTGAAACTCTTACTGACTATGAAGAGAATCATGAAAGAGCTTCAATGAAGTATTTTTGAGCAGAGTCAAGAAGGTTTGAGGTTTTGATGGATAGTGGAAGTTTATTTGAGAGGGTTGGGATGTATCTGTAGAAATGATTGAAATAAAATGACAAAGGATAGATTTTTTTTAATTTCAGAACCTTTGATAAACTTTTGAAAGTGAAAAGCTTCCAAGAAACCACCATTCTCTCCACCAGCCATAAAAAATTCATTTTATTTTATTTGTTTATTTTATTTTATTTATTTTTTT
The DNA here is from genome assembly GCA_004348175.1 of Puccinia novopanici. Taxonomy (NCBI): domain Eukaryota; kingdom Fungi; phylum Basidiomycota; class Pucciniomycetes; order Pucciniales; family Pucciniaceae; genus Puccinia; species Puccinia novopanici. The sequence goes on along the minus strand of SMGU01002967.1, from coordinate 6,628 downwards.
ATTTATTTTATTTTATTTTATTTTATTTTTATTTATATTTATTTTATTTTATTTTATTTTATTTTATTTTATTTTATTATTTTATTTTATTTTATTTTATTTTATTTTATTTTATTTTTCATTTCATTTCATTTTGTTTTGTTTTTTCATTTTATTTTTTTCCTAATAGTCACCAGGGCTGTTTCCGTGGCACTTGCATGCAAGTGCTTTCACTTCATTTTCTTGAATAAACTTGTGGTAACTTGTGTGACGTTGGTGTGAAGTACATTACAAGTCAGGTTGAACTCAAGATGAAGTTGCTTGTAACTTGTGTTGATGTCAAGCTCAACAATCAACCTGATGTGTTACCCAAGTCAGTCTGTTATCATTCTCTACTCATGAATAACTTAGATCTTCATGCCACCTGACAAACAATAGGCTATATTTTTGCCTCCTCCAATTGCTATTTAACTCAGATTTCAAGTCTCAAAATACTGTTTAGTATCATAAGTAAAATGATGTGATTCATGCTGGAGTCTGTATGTGTTTTATTGAGATGATAATGGCTCATATCATCTTGGTCACCATTTTATGACCTTGATATTCTTTTTGATGTTTTGATCACATTGATAATGTGGATGACAGCCTTGCTAGTGAGCCTTCATCAATTTATAAATCCAAGTCTGTTAGAGCTGTGACAACAGTCACCCACCAGACACCATTCAGGATTAAAAGGCTCAATCACTCCTGAAAACTGCAATAAAAGAAGCTTAAAAAAACACAACCCTCCCCAATGACAAAAATTGATTAGCAAACCAAACCTTTGCACATGGTTCAATCACCTTATTCATATTTTAAGCTTGGCTCTCAACTAACCTGATGGTGAAATTGATGATATCAAATCACAGGTAAGGCTGAAAAAAAAGACAAAAATTTGGTTTTGGTGAGTCAGTGTCCAGTTGGTCTCTCAAACACCCACCCACACACACACACAAAAACTTGGAAGGCCAACCAAATAGCCTCTGTGATTCAATCATCTCCTTTTCCTCCTCTAAAGATAACCCAATCCTGCTTCTAATCTCCCCCAGCTTGTATTCAAATATTTCAAGTCTATTGTGTTGAGTTTTTTCCTTTGCTTTTGCTGAAACGACAGAGCGGAAACCCCTCTGCCTGCAGGTGGCATCTTGTCACCATAACATACAGCCGTACGTTATGGTGACAGGGAAGAATCACAGACCTCAGAAACACAGGTGTCACAGCACCACAAAATGCTTTACATAATCAACCTTATTTTTACTCTTGGCTGTTCCTCAAAGAACTGTGATTGCATCATGACTGAGGGCTTCCTTTATATTGGTGAAGGGTTGGATGTGATTTCGACATGACATGAAGCCAAGTTGTAACCAAGTTACCAAATATTTCTAGATGACTTGTGGAGGATATCAACTGAACTTGGGAACAAGTTCACCAAAAATCAGGGCAAACTTGTGCATGACTTACAAACAACACATAACAGGTATCACCTCAGTTTATGACTGAGTTAAGAGAAAGCACTTGCATGCGAGTGCCAAGGAAACAGCCCTGGTGAGTGATATGGAGCTCTCATCCTCCAAAGCTGTACTGACATCCTAGAATTCAACACCAATAATACTATTATCTTTTTCTTGAAATTGAAATTTTACAAAGTTTTTGAATCCATCATGACAAACATTTGCCAATGGGGAGGAATATTCTGAGGCAAGTATTTTCCAGGGAGAAATCCTGATCAGCAAAAATTTTTGAGATAAATTTTCTGCAGAAAACATTCAATAGGAATAATTTCTCTGAGGTAAAACTCCAGCCAGAGATTTAATGGGAGAAATCCTCCATAGCAAACTCTTGAATAGCAAAATCTTGAAAGGGAGGCTTTCTTAGCAGCAAATACATACTGGAGAGTATCACCCTTCAGAAAAACTTGCAAGGAAGAATCAAGATATTTACTGGGAGGAATCCTCCATAGCAAACTCTTGTAAGGGAGGATTCCTTAGCAAGAAACCTGTACTGGGGAGTATCATCCTTCAGAAAATTTTCCATGGAAGATGAAGAATGTTAGGTGGTATGTCAAAGAGGATAAAAAATAAGGGTGTTAATAAATTACCCGGTATTCCTTGTTTACACCTTGTTTTTAAATTTAAGGGACAAAATTATGCTGCACAGCAAACCTGGCTTTCCACTTATTAAACTGGGTTTTAAATGAATTGTTAAGGGATAATAATTGTGAAATTTTGCTATTTGAAATTCTTTTCCTAAAATTCAAAGGGTGTAGAATTTTATGGTGAAATTTATTTCCCATGAAATCAAGTTTTTGAAAAATTAAATACTTGCTGTACCCACTTTTTAATCAATTAATTTTGGAGTCAAATTTCACATTTTTTTATGATTTAATTATTTTTCATACACTTAAAAGGTTTAGAATTTAATATTAAATTAGGTAATTTTTTCCCCAAATAGAAAATTCCCAAATTTTTGGCCTTACACCCCCAGTTTTTTTTTAGTGAATTTTTTCAGGTGGTAAATAAAATCAACTTTGAAAATTTTAATTTTTAATTTTTTTCTTCCATAATTTCAGTGTCTTGGAATTCCATGGTTTAATTAATTTCAGTTCAATTTCAATAATCTCCCTTTTGGGGGTTTCATGTCTTCCTTTTTATTTTTCCCTATTGGGGCAATTTAATTTGGGTTTTTGAAATTTGAAAGCTGGGTGTATAGTTCATAATTTATTACCTCATATAAAAGGGTTTGGAATTTTATCATTCATTGAATTTATGGTATAATTTAATAATTCCCCTTAGTTGGTGATGGCACATCTTTTTTGGATTTTTTCCTACTTTGAGAAATGTAATGTTTTTTTGGGAGGAATTTTTCACAAACATTTCATTTTATATTATAGAGGGTTTGGTTTCAAATTATTTAGATATTTTATTCATTCAGATTGGTTAAATATTGACTGAATAATTTGGGTTGGAATATTACACTGCAAAAAAACTTGATCAACTGCCTGCAGTTGACATTCAGCATGCTCCAGCCAAGCTGCCATCCAACTCCACATGTTTGCATATGTAGATTTTGTGGCACAGTCACTGTGCAGTGTGCACAGTGACTGTGCATCCAAGCTTGGTTGAATCAATATTGGAGAAAGGTTTGAGTAACACCACAAGCTTCCTTGGACTTTCAGCATGTCAACTGCAGGCAGTTGAGCTTTTTTCCCACAGTGTTAGGATTGATAGTGGTGGATTGTCCTTAATATGGTGTGTGGTTATTGATTCTTTGATGTCTAAATATTTTTAATAACCTATTAGAGGATGCACAAATTTTTTAATAATTTAATTTCATTAAAAACAAGAAATAAAAACCGCATGTGAATGCGGAAAACTGGGTCCACTGCACAGCAAAAAACCTGGTGTAAAATGTGGAATACCCAGGTATGTTTATTAACACCCAAAAAATAATTATATTTTCCATAGCACATGAGGACTGATTCTAAGTTGAAGGGGCTAATGTCTTCTAAAGGAGACATGAGATGGGGCTAATGTGCCACCTCAAGGAACTGTTTTGTCAGGACAGATCATTTTATCTCTCTTAAAGGTAAGTAGTCTAGATACAAAGGACAAAGTCGTGGTTTCAAGAAGACTAATCAAGATTTTTGAGCATAAAAAGGTCTGACCATTAGAGGTTGACATATTTGAAAGAAAAAATAAAAAAATGAGATCAAAGAGCAAACACATATTTTCAATAGAAGATCCCAATCTTACCATTTTTGTGAAACACCAGTGAAACAAATTTGATAGGCATCTACTCCTCAATGAAATAACATTTGTGAGTTGAAATCCTCAACAAAAATTACTTTCCTTCTTCCCAAATGAGTTAATTTTCATTGTGTAATTTTCACCAATTAAGTTTTTGCTTGGTTGAAGGTTCAACCAAGAAGTGATTCATTAAAGTTAAGACAGCTCATCAAGTGTAACATGTTGCATGTCCACCCTACCTCCCAGGTCACTCTGGGTATTTGTCATACTTAAAAATCTCAAACCATCAAAACAGAAGTTGAACCAAAAAGGCTACAACATCAGATTGAATGGTCTGCTGTCATTGAGATTATATTGTGTCATATCCACCATATGATAGTACCCCTAGGTAAGAGTGCTATGTCCCAAAGCAATAAATAAGCTTGATGGAGAGGGGGGAAATCCCTGTGCTTGATCAGAGTTCCATGCTTCTGCTTTGGTCACCAAGATAGAAGCTCAAAGTTTTACAGTATTCCCCTTGAAGCAACTTAACTGTACTCAAAGATTCTCAAAGCTTGAAGCTCAAAGCTCAAAGCTTGAAGCTCAAATCTCAAAGCTTGAAGATTAAAACTTGAAGCTTTGGAAGTCAAAGTTCAAAGCATCTCAAAGAAACCATGTTACTTCAACCTGTCCCTTTTCAACCTCAGGTTAGTAAAAACCACAATTCACTGTATTGAATGGTCCAGGAATTGAACCTAGGTTGTGTGAATATGTTGTCCTGTAATACTTCAAGATCTCAAACCATCAAAGCAGAACTTGAACCCAAAAAGGCTATAACAAAAGATTGAATGGTCTTCTGTCTTTTAGATTATTTGTGTTGTACTCACTGTTTGACTGTATTCCACCAATGATTTTGATCAGGGGTGCAGCCCTCACACAGTTTCTAGCCTAGGTTCACTCAGATGCACATTGCATTGGGCCAAACTCAACCCATTTTTTTTTTTTTCAAGTTTGACTGAGTATAGAGGGGATACAGTCAACCCAGCCAATTATGCAGTGAGGAGAATATCAAGTCTGTCTGGCTAAAATAACTTGCTGCATTCAAGATATATTCTTCTCATCAAGATCCTCATTGACTCTGTCTGAGAAAATTGAAATGTCAGTAGAATTTACAAAATTCAATATATTGGATTACCAGACATAGTAGATCCCAGACAAAAAAAACAAATTTGAATGTGGGATGACCAATTGTAAGAAATGCTCAACTTGTTTTTGGGGGTCATTCCTGCAAGAATTATATAGAGCCATTTTTTCACAATCATGATGGGTTGATCCATTGAGGGAGAAACTGAGACAGCCATGTGGATGGGATTAATTGGGGCAGGTACCAGCAGATTGCTACTTGAAAATGATCTGGAGGGCTTAATACTTGGGAAGCAATTCATTTGATCAAGTGTGAGTGAAAAGCTGAGCTTGGAAGGATTATATAAATCATAGTGAACACTTTTTTTTCCGGAGGGGTTATGATTGATAATGTGAGAGTGGTATTTGTTTGTTGCTGCTCATCAGCATTGCACTCTTGCAAAAAAAATCTGAAGGTCATTTAAGGTGATATCACAGCTGGATTTTTGGGCATGAAGGAAGTGCAGACACAGGCGCTTTCATTGGATATAAAAGAAAAGAAAACACATAATTTCAGAGGTTAGTGAATCTTGTCAGATTGTGAGTGCGGGGAGTTGTGAGTGACCTCAGTTGGGGATTGATTGCAAGGAGGGGGGGCCCATTTATAGGCAAGGCGCGTCTGGTCGCCTCTTCTATGTAGTTGTTTGCCGCTCTGGACCCTTCTTCTGTCTTCTGTCATCTCCCATCTTCCGCACTCGGCGGAATGTTACATGGATGACTTCCCTTTCTGATTATCCTTGACGTATATTAGAAACCGCGCGGACTCCCAAGTCCGGCAAGCCTTGCATGGTGCGCGCTCTCCCTCCCATCCTATCAGATGGGAATTGGTGGAGGTATTGTTGGTCAAGAAAGGGCTCGCAGAGCGGAAATCACAGGTACCCGGGGTTATATGAAAGTTCAAATAAATTGGGCCACAAAATGTGGTTTCCTCTCAGGCCGACATCTCCGTTAGGGCATGATCTGCCTCCTGCGGAGGTCTCTCTCCCTCCTCGCAGAGAGGTATACATGACTCAGCCAAGTACATAATACTTTTTTCCTGACAACTCATGCTTGATTAACAAAAGAAAACCTGCACACAAAAGCCTCGCGGGGCGCGTCTCTGCTACGCCCGCCAGATTCGCGCCTCGGCTTCAAGGGTGGCGCCGTCAACGACTCTCAACCCTAGCCCGATGACTTGCACACAGCGCCGGGAGTGAATTATTTAATGGGGATATGGCCAGACACAGCACTTCATGACCGCTCAAACCGCACACGGCAAGCTGATATTTTACCAAGCCAATATTTCTGAATGAATTGCTGAGTGAGGGTGGCTTTGTAAGAAGACTGTTGATCATAGGTAGGTAGGTGTTGATGACGTCATTCCTGACTACCCATTCACTCCTGAAATCGTGGGTTGATCATGCGGTGAGGGTCAATGCGCACCCCACAACAGAATCAACCATACATATTATTATTATTTATCACTCAGCCACTCCAGCCTTTCAAGTTCCTTCCACTTCCTTCTTGACCCACTGTTCATTCCAATTTCCAATTTAAATAAATAATAAAATACTATTCAACATGTCGGACCGAACACGAACACCCTCACCACACACTTCAACACTAAGCCTCCTCCATACCCATACCGCATCTACTACTCGACAGATCCAGACTCAAGCCAGTACCAAAACAAGTACTCCCAAACCACAACCCATCCAATCACC
>SMGU01002966.1:0-17886 GCA_004348175.1 Puccinia novopanici | reverse complement strand
GTTGTCAAATGAAAATGCTATTCTTATACCGACACGGGTGATTGCCAAAGCGTCCATGCAATCATCATTTTTCTGATAGTCAGCATGCTTGAACTCTGAGGTGCTGTTCTTCCCTTTCAATGAGTTTTCTCTACAAATAGGACCACTAGACCTGGGTCACTGCCATGTCCACACTGACCAACCATCTGGAAGATGGTTTCAGGATAACCTCAAACCATGTGTATTACACAGGCCACACATTTCCATTTTTCCCAAGGCCTAGGGCCATGCTTCAGGAAATGACAGGGAACACACCAGATAAAAACTGATAAATTGTATCATGCTTGTCCTTGTCTGCAGTACAGGCATGTAAAAGCCTTGCAAATGTACTAGTTGGATGTTTTGTCCGCCATGGAGTGGACTTGCATCGTGGATCACAGACAACACTCACATAGTTGAGTAAATCAAGGTAGCAACAGTGGGCCGCTACGCTACATGGCCAATAAACGTTAGCGTAGCACTTTTTTTTTTCTCCCAAATTTGTGTAGCGTTAGTTGTAATTTATTCAGCTACACTAACGGTTAGCGTAGCTGATTTTTTTTTTGAAATTTTTCTGTAGCGTTAGTTTTTTTTTTCTGCTACACTAACAGTTAGCATAGCTTTTCTTCCGCTAACAGAATTTGGAAGAATCTGTAGCGTAACTCATAGCTAACAGGTAGCGTAGCGTAGCTCCTGGGGAGCTACGCTACAAGCTACGCTACGCTACAGTGCACTACACACACTACACTACGCTATGGTGCACTATATACACTAAGCTACACTATAGTGCAGTACACATGCTACACCATAGTAAGGTGCACTACACATGCTACACCATAGTAAGGTGCACTACACATGCTAGGATATGCTACAGCGTACTACAGGCTAATGGATTTATTGAATGGAATTACAATAGCATCAGGGATACAATCATTTGGATCAAGCCATCAATTTCTTACTTTCTTCAACTTTTATTTTGATTAATCTTTTTCCTTGTTCCTCTTATAATGACTACAATGAATCCATGTGTCCCTGGGAGAATACCGCCCGAGATCGTCAGTTCATCATCAGAGTCATCAAAACAGGAACAATGTTACAGTCAAACAAGATAAAAGATGAATTCAGAAGAAAAGATTTAACAATTGACCAATGAATGATTTTTAATGGTGTGTTACAAAGGCTTTCAACTTTTATTTTGATTGATCTGTTTCATCATTCCTCTTATAATGACTACAATGAATCCATGTGTCCCGGGAGAATATCCGCCCGAGATCGTCAGTTCATCATCATAGTCATCATACCAGGAACAATGTTACAGTCAAACAAGATAAAAGGCAAATTTAGAAGAAAAACATTAAGCAATTCATGGATGGTGATTGATGAAAGAGTCTTATATATGAAAAGTGATGAAATGGACTGTTAAACAAGTGAACGATTGATGTGTTGACACAGTTAATCATGGTTGGTGTTAATAGTCAAGGTTTGTATCCTCATATGGTATAGCAGGACTAAAATTTTGGTCTGTCTGGAGGTCAAATGTGATCCACTGGGTACAATTAGATCCAGGCAGAACGATCATGCCAATTGAGCCCTGTGGACCACACCTCACCTCAGGAAGCTCAAATTATCACTCCAGATATACTAATAGAACCAAGTTTGACCACAGATCAAAGTTTTTTACTACACTACAACTCCAAAAAAAAAAAAAAAAAAAAAAAAAAAAAAAAAAAAAAAAAAAAAAAAAAAAAAAAAAAAAAAAAAAAAAAAAAAAAAAAATTAAAAAAATTAAAAAAAATAATCAAAAATTATTTTTTTTTTAAAAAAAAAAAAAAAAGTAAAAAAAAAATGTGAACGTCCACTTTATTTTGATATTTTGACTGACTTTTTTTTTCTTGGTTGGCTTGGTGCTAGTCAACCTCATGCTACAGACCAGTTCCATTTCCAAAATAAATGTCATAATTGTTAGCATAGCTCATACAGCCACCTTGCAGCTGAAGCTACACTAACATGTAGCTTGAGCGTAGCTGAAGCTACGCTAACATGTAGCGTTAGCGTAGCTGAAGCTACGCTAACCAGTAGCGTAGCTGATTCAAAAGCTACGCTACTTGTTAGCATAGCTTTTTTGACAACTAACACCGCTACAACACTGCTAACGGGAAATCTGGTTAGCGTTAGTTGTAATTTGGGGAGCACAACTAACGCTACGCTAAAGCTACATTTTGTTTTTTTCAAAATCCTGTAGCGTTAGTTGTCAAAATTTGGCGCTAATGGTAGCTTTAATGTAGCGTAGCTTAATAAGCTAACGCTACGGGTAGCGTAGCTGGCCCACCGTTGAAGGTAGGCACAATTTCATCATTTGGAATGATTGAATGGGGCCCAAAGACTTGCAACAAGTCATCACATGAGCTGAGTGAGTGCTCCATTGGGAAACACAAAATGTTTATTGATTTTCAGGTCAATTAATTACCCTTGAATAATTTTGACATTCTCTTCTTTCAGCTTCAAACTCCTGAGGAAAACTTCTATAGAAACACGACAAGAAGTGGCTGATAATAGAAGAATTGGAACTCCATTTGTGGCAAAAATGCACTCTCCCATATCTCCATAGCAAGGCAGAAAGATAGAAATGTTGGAATGCTTCCCATGAAAGATTTTAGACTTTGATTTGCCGGTTTCCACCATTCCACACATATATATAATATGTGCTTCATCAACCACCAACAACACAAGGTGAGCTTGGAATACTGGGTCAAAATAGACTGTGTGGAACAGAGGGTTGTTCAAAAATACTTCTGGACTCTTCATATACACACAATACATGATCAGAATGATATTTTGACAAAACTATCTGTATTTAGTCCATGTTTGTTTGTGTCATATGACACACCTAATATTAAACCTTTCCTGAGTTTGAATGATTGTGTGTTTAACAAAAAAGAAATATGATTGCAATGCCCCCACCACAATCGTTGAATCATTATGCTCATACTGCTAAAAATAATTGCACCCCTAATAATATGTAAGTTTTGTACAACCTGCATAATATTACGTGCGTCATATGACACTAAAAAACATGGCCTTAGTACATAGAACTTACCAAGTAAATAAACAAGTCTTTTCCCTTGAGCCATTGCAGCTTGCTCATTCAACCCCATCTTGGTGAGGTTGATTGCACTGATGCCAAGCATCTTCTTGTCTTCCACCTGCGCAGAAATGGACAAGATAATCTCACATTCACATTAAACCAAGCCAACAACAAAAATAAGGGAGTTAAATGTTCACCTGATTGTCACTGAGTGAATCAAGTGGATTCAATGCCAGCACAACTGGCTTCTTTGATGGGTAAAACAAGTTGTGATACATCTCTAGAATGTGGCCTTTTCCATAGCCCTTTCCCACAAGGAAGAAATTGTGGTTTCTTGCCACCAGAGACCTCATGGATTCCACCTGAAGTGGTTTTGGTTCCTGATTGAAGTGCTTAAGTGCACTCTGACGGATATACTCTGTCAAATCATTGTCCTCCAACAAGCACCATTCCAAAAGTGAGGGGAATACATGTAAGGTGATGTGAGCCTGTGCCTCTAGAGTGGCAACAGGACACAAAGTTGGTTGTAAAGCTTGTGTATTTCTGAGAAGAAAGAACCAGTCAGTACAGGGCTACAAAGACAAACTCTTTGAGGCTCTGATACTCAACTCAGATGAGGAGGAGCAAGCTGGAGTGTGACAGCCTCCTCTGGATAGAATCAACAGAGGGTCTTGGTAATAGTAAACTCTTCTGGGAGACCAAGTCCTGATTTTTTAGGCTGTGAAGCCAAGGATCTTTAAGAGGAAACCTATGTGTTTGTTTGATGGAGAAAACCACAGAAAAACAGAAAAGAAAACAGATTAAGAGAGGAGAGAAAACAGGTAAGTAGTAGAGGAGTGGTTCAGAGAACCAATCCTGAGGACAGAAGAAAACAGAAAGAAAGATAACTAGGCAAATGACTTACTGATAGGTTGTAGTGACACTGTTGAGTGGGAAAACTTCCTAGGAGTGAGGGATTTGTTGGTCCTTGGTTGATCTGATGTGGTTCTGGTTGGTTCTGGCCTGAGGTTCAGAATTTTCACTAAGTTCTATTTTAGAACTGGGTGAGCTTCAAATTGAATATTATTCAATATGGTGAATCAAACTTAGAAATCACTACTCATCAACCTTGAAAATAACAGGCATGCAACATAATCACATCACACCTCAAATATTGTACATATGTAGAAAAATATGGAGAATCTCATGGTGAGGATTGTTTTTCATTCTAAAAACTCTATGAAAGAGAAAAATGAGGAATTATAATATTATATCTACAATTGAAGACTTTTGGACAGTCTCACTGTCTCTAAGGCTGACAGGTGACATTCAGTAACAACCATTGAAATTCCATGATTACTGTTGTAATACTCCACAATGATAAAAATGGACCCTTTTTCCTCATCAGAATGTTGAATCACTTTATACTGAGTTTATGGCCTGAGTTGCTTTTGTAGTTTTCATGTCACCTGAGATGTATTCACCTCACTTTTGGCATGGTGAAGGTAATGGAGATGTTGATTTTGACAGAGTTGCCTGTTCTGATCCTGTTCAATGAAGGAATTGTCACGTGTTTCATTCCAATTCCGGGATCTTGCAGAAGTGGATTGGATTGGTGTGGTTGTTGGTTTTCAAGAGCCATGAAGGTCAGTTGTGAAGAAAATGAATGACTCCACTGAGTAACAAGTCCAGTGTGCCCATCTCACCTCACTGTCACTGGTTCATTTGATTTTTCTCAAGCTGTAATGGCATCATGAGAAATTTTTATGATGCATGGATTGGTTTTTGACATCAATCCAGTCCGCCTCATCACGCAAATCCATAAAACCATGAGGCTAAAGACACTTTTTGGGGCTTTAGTGTTATAAACTTTTGGGTTATGCACAAGCAATGCTTGCCGTGGCAATACTCTGATCTCTTCAGTACTTAAAGTCCTGGAGAGATGTAAACCCCCTCATCCTTTGGGGTTCACAAAACAGTCACAAAGAGTGACATAAGCACCAAGTATACTATCTTGGCTTTCTCCCTCACCTAGACGGCAGAGATTCTCTCTCTCCCGTTTAGGTAAGTGTTCTTCCCTTTCTTCTCTTATTCCCATCTCTCCTTTCAGATCCTTGTCATGAAGTGGTTGTACTTACAGGGAGAGATTCTCTCTCTCCCATATAGCTGCAATTCACCCACACATTGGCTTAAATCCTCCTGTCGGGTGTCCTGGACCATTGCTCCTGGATGCAGGAGCTGGGTTGTGTTACTGTGGGGGACTCAAAGTTCCACTCATGCAGGAAAATTTTTGGCAGGGGATTTTTTTTCCTGTGCCCGTCTCCTGCATGGCCTCTTGGGAGGAACTTTGAAACCCCCTAATATATCACTTTTTTCCTTCCTCATTTGCCATAGCCATCACAGGTTATGAGCCCTTGATCTCATTCACCTCGACAACACCCTTAGAACCGGTGATCTACTAATCATAGTGATCTGTTACTCTTGTCATAACCAGGCATATTAAACACCTTAAATATCATCTCATCTCACCCTCTTCTCCAACAACTCCCATGTTTCTGCTCTCTCCAAACAACAATCTTTCTCATTTAAACCTTCTTCTTCTGATTGTTTGTCCACCTTCCGTCTATCATCTTGTTGTACACTGATACTAATCCTTGGTGAGGAGAAAATCAGGCTAGCCACCTGTGTAGTCTGAAGTTGTGGCCCAACTAGGACGCTGTACACCAAGAGACGGGTTGAGGTTCTTTTTTTTTCTTTTTCTCCGATTTCTTTCTGTAATCCTCTGATATCTCTGTCAACTTCGACTTCTCACCTTCTCTGAATATCCCCACCGCCATCCGTGTGTCATCATCTACCCATCCTTTTCTTATCCTCTAAGCCTTTCCCATCTCCTTTCAACGTTCTCATCACCCATCACATCATCTTTTTGACACCAATAAAAAACCAAAAAAAATAATAAAAAATAATAATAATAAATAAAGTAATAAATCATCATTTTTTCTTTCTCATATGTTCATTAAACCTCTGTTTCCACTCCATTTGCACTCCCATGGCTTCTTCATCTCAACCCCAGCTTCCCAAAAATTCCCGTCGTGGCTCTACAAGTGAGGCTGGTTCGCGTCCCGAATCTCAGACATTGTCGGTTTTTGGTCTGGATGGCTGGTGCATTGATGCAAATGATGGAACATGGCGGATGGAGCAGATCTTCAACTCGGTCAATGATGTTGTCTCAGGTCCCTCCCTTGCAGATGAAACCCTTTGCGCAGCAAACAGGGCTTTGGCGTTGCAAAGGAATGTTGCCCCCACCTCCCTTCCCAACAGACAGCAAGACCTATCCCTGGAAGTTGTCACCCAGGAGCAGCATGATTCCGAAGCTGCTGAGTTTATCCTTAAACAGTCCAAGTGGCTGTCTAGTACTGCTACCGCTATCACTAACACCATCAAAGCTGAACAGACCCTTCTGGAAGACGGCTCCAACTTCACTCACTGGTCAAGGATGCTGTGGGAAATAGGACAGACTTGACTGAATGACTCGGAATTTTTCTTCACCGCCTGCAACAACAGGACTTTTGAAAAACTCGGTGGCACCGTCTTCTTTGCTTCGGTCCATCAGTCACTCATCTCCGACCTACAAGACCTTCCTACCGTTCTCTCTATGCACAAAAGTCTGAAAAAGAAGTTTCACACGGTCTTGCGGGCTGCACACATGAACATTTGGTATAAATTCATGACTTTTAAAATCGATTCATCTCCTCCCACTGCTGGTTTTGCTGCTCACCTCAAAGATCTGTACACCGACCTCAAAGCAATCAACGTCCGAATGTTGTTGGACGCCTTTTTGGGTCTTGTGTTACAGGCGGCCATCATGTCCTCTGATGCTGGTTTTTGAACCGCTTTTGAGCAACGTGTTGAGAAAACAATCCAACTTGACGAACAACACAAGTGTCCTTCCTTCAAAACTCTCCTCCACCTCTTTGATGTGTGTCGCCAACAACATGCCATGTCTTCTTGTCACAACCCAGCTACCACCAATGATCAGTCTGCTTACTTGATGACTGCTGAGCATTCTGCAGATGATTTTGATCCTCATGCTTTCCTTGTGGGTGTTAATGAAGACAAATGGCCGGATGCACTGGATTTCTTTGCGCTCACAGCGCATCGTTGTTGGACGTGTGGGGGTGAAAATCACTATGCCAGAAATTTCCCAAGCGGAGTACAACCCAGCATTCCCACAAGTAATCGGCAAACCAGAGGGCCAGCAATCGGCACAATCGTGGTCACCATCTACGGTCAACTTCCTAGCGGCTTTCAAGTGACTTCAAATTGTTTTCCCAACCTCTCAAACCGTCAAGGACCACCACCGTCATCAGCAGGACAACACCAAGCCAGAAGACTTGCAGACTACTACAGGCCACGATATCCTCCAAAATCTAATCAATCATTGCGCAGGGCGATTGAGCCTGCGCGAACTCAATTGACAAAGAGCCAGGTTTTGGCACAGGTCTTGGAAGTCAATGGTCTTCCTGATGATTTGGACGACCTTGCTTTGAACACCATGTCACTTGGTGAAGATCTTGTAAGTCAACCCCCATTTTTGATACTGGATCCTTGCATGGTTTCACAGGATCTAAGTCCTTTCTCCATGATTTTCAACATCTCCCAAAACCAATTCCCGTGTCTGTAGCTACTTCCCAAAATAGCGCATTCATTACCGGATATGGGTCCCTAAAATTTAGGATGCCATCTGATGAAATAGTTTTCATCTGCCAGATTCTTTACTGTGAGCAGGCTGAAGCTACGCTTATATCTATGGCTGCTTTGAGAAAAGCTAATGCTCTTGTCTCTTACAACAATGATTCAGACACTTTTGTCGTATCTAACCCTAATGGTGTGAAACTTTTCCAATGCGTTTTTGAATCAAAATGAAACCGCTGGTGCCTATCCTATCCTCTCATCAAGCCAAACAATCCAATTCTTCCTACCCTCAATCTTACGTCTATTGCCACCAGACCATCTTGCCCTTCCATTTTCCTTCCCGTTCCTTCTAGTCTGGCTTCCACAACTTTGACCCCTCATGCCTCCTGTCCTGTCTCTTCTTCAACCTGTTCTCCTGTTCCTATTATCTCTGCTTTGCAATCAAATACAACTGATCACTTTAAGACCCTATTCAGAGAGCCAGTATTAGATATACCTGGGTACATTTGGAAACCGGCGGAACTGACCAAGGACGAAATTCAACTTCTGTATCTGCATTGGCTGTTTGGCCATGCAAGTCTGAGGTACATCCGCAAAGTTGTGAGTAAGCGCCTGGGACATGGTCTTCCTGAATCAATTCCAGAAGGAAAGATCCACTGCCCAGTATGTGCGATCAGTAAGAGAACCCAAGTGAATCCAGTTGGTAGCTCTCTCCGTCCTTTGGAGCGTTTGGATGTCCTAGCAGTTGACCTCATGGGTCCTTTTCAAGTTGACTCCATTGATGGTAAGAGGTATCTTTTGACCATGAAAGATCTCGGTTCCAGTTTCTGTATGGCTAAGACTTTAAAAACCAAAGATGAGGCTAACAAACACATTATCAGCTCCATTCAAAGACTTGAACAATTGACAGGTAAACGTCTAGGAATTCTTTGAAGCGACAATGGTGGGGAATTTTCAAACAAGACCTTGACATCCTTTTTGGCAGAAAAAGGAATAGAGTGTGAGAGATCTCTAACCTATCATATCAAAATGGTGCAATTGAAAGATTTAATCGAACCATAGCTGACATGGGGAGGACTATCTTGTTTGATAGCCCTCTACCAAAGCAATTTTGGAGTTTTGCTTTTCTTTGGGCAGCTTATGTTTTGAACAGGTTGCCTAACAAGGCTAGCGGGGATCTTACACCTTATGAAGTAATGATAGGTCATAAACCACAATATGATGTTTTTCGTGTTTTTGGTAGCTTAGGTTATGTGCATGTTCCTCAAGAACTTAGGAAGAAACTCGATGCCAGAGCAGTTCGGGGCCATGTAGTTGCTCATCTGGGAATGATCAAGGGCTGGCTTTTGTGGATCCCAGAAACTGGGAAATTTTTATCTTTGGCCATGGTTTGTTTTCCAAAGGAATTGAGAGATGTACCAGTCGTGAAACCTTTGCCTACAGCTAACCAGACTAATAGTGACACAACCAACACCGACTCCAGTGCTTCTGCTCAGAATCCTAAGTTTAAAGTTGACTATGTTTTGAACCTGATGAAGCTTGGGGATTTCAGCAAAGAGATCGAGTTTACTGACCAGGAACTGATTGTTGATCAGATTATAGAACTGTGTTGGTTCTATGCGCTTTCTATTCCAAAAACCTTTAAGCAGGCAATGAAATCACCAGAACACAAGGATTGGGCAAATGCGATTACAGTTGAGTTGTCGAATCTGGAGCAAATGCGAGTCTGGGTCATGTGTTACATGCCACAAGACAAGAAGGCACTTGATGGAAGATGGGTCTTTGCGACTAAAGACTATCCTAATGGGGGCGGGATTCGTTTCAAAGCACGTTTTGTGGCCAAAGGCTTCACTCAAGTGGCTGGTGTTGATTTCTCTCAGACTTTTGCACCAACGGCTACTTTTGTGTCGTTGAGGATTTTACTAACAGTTGCAGCAGCTTTTAAATGGGCAGTGCATAGTTTTGATTTTGTAGCAGCTTATCTCAACTCCTCCATAGATGAAGAAGTGTGGGTGAAGCCGCCTGAAGGAATAAATGGACCTCCAGGTCATGCGATGCTATTGAAAAAAGCACTATATGGAACAAAACAGGCCGCGAGGTGCTGGTGGTTGCATCTAAAAGGGGTACTCGACTCGTTTGGCTACTCGCCCTCGCAGTATGATAATAGTCTCTATATTTTACGCCATCCAGTGAAGACAGGAGTAATCTGGCTTCATGTGGATGATGGGGTGGTGACAGCATCTAGTACTGATCTGTTGAGACAATTACAAGCTGACCTAACTGATGTATTGAATATCAAATGGGAACGTTTGTTAACTTCTATTGTAGGTCTTAATGTTGTACCGTCTGAGTCAGGTTTTCAGCTCTTCCAACAATCGCTGATAGAAAATATTCTTCAATCCCACTGGGATGGGCACTCGTTAGCGTCGACACCTCTACCTCCCAATTTCAATGCAGTTACAGAAGCAGATGGAGAGCCGGTGGATGCAGGAAAGTACTTGTCGGTAATTGGTTCTCTCAGTTACTTAGCAGTAGGTACTAGGCCCGATATTGGTTTTGCGGTGAACTATTTGGCCCGTTTTGCTGCGAAACCAGGTATTTCTCACTGGAAAGGCGTTTCTCACCTGATTAATTATCTTGCAAAAAGTAGAGATTTACGCTTATCATTATTCCCAAAGAAAGGAAAACAACAACTCAAAGGTTTTGCAGATGCATTGTGGGGCGGGGAATTTGCGAGGTCTTCCTATGGAGTCTTGATCACATTTCTGGACTGTCCGGTTCTGTGGGTGGCGCGTCGACAACAATCCGTAGCATCGTCTACGTGCCATGCTGAATAGTATATGGCACTAGGAGTGGCTACTAGGCAAGTCCTTTGGGTGCGTCATCTGCTGAAAGATGTTCTCAAAGAAGATTTCATAGGTCATTTATTTTGCAATAATCAGTCGGCTATTCATGTGGCAAGTGACGATGCTTCTAATAAAAGAATGTGTCACACTGATCGTGATTTCTACATCACAAATGAAGCTCTTTTTCAAAAGAAAACTTCGTTGCAGTGGGTAAATACACAGGATCAATTAGCTGATTTGTTTACAAAGTGCCTGGGTGCTGATTTGTTTTTACGGCAAAGAGATAACTTTTTTTTTACTTAATTTTTCTTTTTCTTTTTCTTTCTCTCTAACTTGTATTTTTTTCTTCTGTCTGTCTCGTCTGTGTTTGGTTTCATGTGGTGACGCTGTCGTATGGCTGCCACGGCAAGGGGGCGGGTGTTATAACCTTTTGGGTTACGCACAAGCAATGCTCGCCGCGGCAATACTCTGCTCTCTTAAGTACTTAAAGTCCTGGAGAGATCAGACAAGAAATATAATCTATCACTTTTTCCTTCCTAAATTTGACATAGCCATCACAGTCCCTTGATCTCCCTCATTGCATGCTCACCATCAAATTGTATCCATGCTGGCTGACTGGCCTGAGTGGGATGTCATCGATGAACCTATCAAAGACAGTGATGAGAAAAGCACGTTAGGAACCCATGATAATACATACAGACATTGGTTTTTTTTGCACCTGGTGCATCCATAGCCAAGCCACTTTTCATCACTTTCTCCATTTTCTTCTTGGCGTGGGTTTCTTGCTGATCTTGAATCATTTTTCCAAGATCAGTCAACCACTGGTTTAAAAACCACAAGACAGCGGCTCAATGGCACTCGAATTGTTCTTTGGTTACGGATTGTGAATTAACAGAAATCCCTAAAAGCCGACTCAGAGGACTGGATTGTTCGACATCTTGTTGGGTTTTCTGAGCTAGTAAGAGAGACCATCATTCAGCTTGCGCAATCATAATGGGAAAGGAGGTTGTTGTACGTTGAGGTTTGTTTAGATTTTTCGGCAGCTTCGAGTGCGACACCTTGGACGGATTTCTTCAAACCAACGGCAACCAGAGTATCGATCCGATCATTCTCCCTCTCACTGAATCATCTGATGTTACAGAAACTGTAAAAACCTTTGGCCAGATCTACTGTCCATTCATTGGAGCTGGTTGATGAAAATTGCCCGCTTTTCCCAGAAGGACTCGGATCTAGATAAGCTTGTCTGATACTATTTGGAAAGCTGATCAACTCGAGGAGGTTGTGAACCTGGTTGATGGTGCCATTGAGACGTACAGGTCAGTCTCAAGCTGAGATTGCTACTTCAGAATCTGAAAGCAGGGACGCTTACTCACAACCAGCTGGGCTTCTATGGTCCAAACGTCGGGGTGGGATTGAGGGAACGGGCCATTCGTTTGAGAGTGGAAGTCATTTTACTTCTTGAGTGTACGATTATCTTGAGTTCCTCTGTCCTACTGCTTGAGACCATTTTGTTCGTAAGCAGAAGTGAGCGCAAACGTAAAAAAAAAAAAAAGATAAATAAATAATTCGACTGCGGCGGCCGGACGAGCCGGTCACTCTATTTCCAGATACCGTCAAGCCCCAGCAAACATGTAACTGCAGTCGTCTCGTCTGCGAGATTTTTCGAAAGAATGCTTCTCCGACTGTCTCTGGCAATATTTCTCATTCTTCTGGGCCAACGCCCAAGGCCATAGCACACCCGAGCATTTGGGCAAGAGAGGATCTCCATGATTCTCCTAGTCAAGCAGTGCAATCAGAAATTCTGTCTGGCTTTGATCAGAATGTCGTGGATCACGAAAACATTCAACGATATCCTTTGGGACAAGAGCACATGCCCCAACAGCCCAGCTCGTTCGTCAATAGCAACAGAGAACATGATCAGCAAGGTAAGCAGCCTCATGAACAGGAACGACTCTACTGGTGCTGACTTGAACGTTTTCTCCATTCGCGATTCCTGAAGCTTGTTCAAGTCTTCGTCCAGGAAAGAGACTCAAAACAATCCCAGAGAGAGGTTTTGGGACCTTGAATATTGAGTCTAACTCCATACCAAGAAACGTGGTCCACCCAAGTAACATGATGTACCTCTCGCAGGCCGCTCGTTCTCCATATGGTGAGAAAAATAAGAAGGAATCAATACTTCGCAACATATTATTCAACACTGACAGACCATCACCAATCATCAAAAACAGGCGCACCGGATCAGCTAGCAAATATCTATCAGAAGCGGCCATTTTCACCACCAAAGCTATCGTCCCACACCTCCCTTTTGCCCTTACCATCATTCAGCCATGAAGGGGATCTACTCAGTTCTTCTGGTTTACCGCTGACACCCTTGATCAGTGAAGCATCAACAGAAAACCCCATTTCAACTTTGCCATCTAACTACAATCAACCTTATAATATTGGATCAATGGGAATTTTTCTAGAGAATCAATCAGCCTTATCACAAGCATCAACCAGTGTATCCCACTCTGCACCATCCTCCAGCCTGGCAGAAAGCAGTAACATCCCTCATTCTGGCTTACATCACAAACCTTCCTTCTTTGGTTATTCAAAAAATGATGTTTCAGATCTTGGCTATTTGAATGATCTAGACTTGGATTTTTTCAATGAACTAGAACCACTGATGGGATATGAGGGCAAGTCAAAAAAATCTCTTTAATTTTTTGGTCTTGCTTTTTCTGTTTGGAACCCAAATAAAATAAACATTCTGATCATGAATAAGTTTTATGCATTCTAGGTTTTGAATCTTATAATCTGAATGATCAGAATCAGCTGGAATTGACCTCAGCAGAAATCACACCCACAGAAACATCAGTAAGTCATAAGTTTCAGGAACCATCCAATTTTAATATGAATGTGTGTCATCCATCTAGGGGACATTCAGCTCAAATGACCTCCTCAAGTTCATTGAAAAATACAAAATCAAAAGGAACTTCTTTGGATTTAATAAATATCACCTGTGGAGATAATATGAAGCTACTAGAATGTGTACAAAGAACAAAAAGTGAGCCATATGTTTCAGAAATCTCCAGAAAGCTTGGAAATAAAATCAAGTTAATATCAAGGAAGTATTCAATTTCTGAAAGGCATTCAAAATTATGCAAACAAAATGATGATTTCCCAGATGAAAGACACACAACCCAAGGAGAGGCAACTATTCTCCAAGAAGTTTTTAACAAGATTATCAAATCTCAAAGAGCAAGTAAAACTTTAAATAGGTTAATTACCTTGGTCAGGTGGCTTATCTTGATCAACACAGCAGTTTCTGAAGGACTGGATGGCTTGATTGGAAATACAATGGGGAATGGGAAATTATCAGAATGGTTCTTCAAAGAATGCTCTCAGTCAGGAGGAAGCATTGTTAATACCAAGGATGATGGGTACTCTTGTGCTAGCTTTAAAGAAATGAAAAAAATTATAATTGATACATTAGCATTTGATTCAATCCAATTTGAGAAAGAGGCCCCAATGCTTCATTTTCAATCATTCAAATCTGGTACAAATCCTTCAATCCTGATACTTGGAAAATAATTTGCAATTTAAATACTGAGGCCAACCCAGAGATAAATTTGATGTATAAAGCTCAATCCAGACTGCTTGATAAAAGAATTATGGTTGATCAAAATTCTCCTGGATTTTATCAGTCAACTCAATTAGGCACATTGAGAATCCCCAAGATAGAAAATTTTCCAAAAAGCATGAAGCCAGAGAAATTTTCCTTACAACAATTCAAATATGTTTTGTACAAGGAAGAATACAAGATGAGAGGGGAATTGAAAAAACAAATGGATTGGGGAAAACCAATATCTCAAGAAAATGCCATCATACTTCAGGGCTGAAAATAGCATTAAATTGGGAGCCTGATGATCAAGGAAACAAAAACAAATTTAGGACAAGAATTTTGCTTCTAAACAATAGGGAAAGATATTCAGAAAAAATGTTTTCCAGGCTGGACTTCATTATTTGGCACTTAAGGATGTGCCATCATCAACTGCTTTTTGTACAAGCTTCCAAGGGATGCCCAAGCTTCCTAATGCCATAATGAGCCTCATTGAATGGTTCCATAGCATTTTATTCAAGCCAGAAGATGGCACTTTGCCTATATTTGGGTTGGTGAGCATGAGGGAAGGGGGCTTCAAACACTCAGACTTTGGAAGTGTACAGATTTACCTCATCAATGAGTACTTCAGCCAACATAATTCTAGTATCAAAATCATTCAGATCTCTCTGGCCTTGATTTGTTTTTGGTATCAATCCTTTCATCCAAATTTCTTCTTCATAAGGGAGCAAGACTACTGGAAGGAAATGATTGAACACCTTGAAATAATCCTAAATTTTAAAGGTCAATATTCTATCAAACATTTTAATGATGATGGTATATATATTGGTCAATAATTACCATAAAAATTCAACACAAAGTATATAAAACTAATGAATTTCCATACTTGCTTGATTTTTTTCTACTGCCTCTGGTTTTCATGATAATTTCTTTTATGAATTTTCCAAGTTTTTCTGACTGTGTTTTTTCTTCCTTCATTCCTTGTAGATTAAAAATTTCTTCCTGATTAATCAAAGTGCATATGCTTTTTTTATCTGGAACTGAGAATAAGGAATATTTCAAAAATGCATAACTTTTGTGCCCATTTCTTTCATCTCATAAATTAAATTAAAACACTTTTTATGCAAATTTTTTTTGCTGAATTATTTCCTTCTTCACCTGCAACAGAAAAGGGAA
Organism: Puccinia novopanici; assembly: GCA_004348175.1. Lineage (NCBI taxonomy): Eukaryota > Fungi > Basidiomycota > Pucciniomycetes > Pucciniales > Pucciniaceae > Puccinia > Puccinia novopanici. Next base: position 2,486 of record SMGU01002966.1, on the reverse strand, counting down.
GACAATGCTAGCAAACATCAATTTTGGGAGCATGAATGATATTTTTGGTTGGCCTAGATGCACAGAATCAAGGTATTTTATCCAGAATGTTGGATCTGTTATGGCCTACAAAATCTGTGTAACAAACTAAAAACAAACTCAAAGATATAATTAACATCCATCAAGTCATGCTTGCGCAAACCACCAAAAAAACTGGTGTCAGGTAAAGAAAAAAAAAACTAAGAGAGCTTGGATCTTGGATCACTTGATTAATAAAACAAGCAAAATATGTGAAACTCTTATAAAAATATGTGTCCTGTGGGAATTGACCTCACATCCCTTATTTCCATTTCAAGTGTACTAACCACTGCACTAAGAACACTTGGAGATGAATGACTCTGGATGGGTCAATGAATGCTACTGGTGTCTATGAAATACCCAATTGAAGGGTGAAAGCCTGTAATTGACAGGTGATAATTGAGTAGACACCAGCAGTTATGATAAAGCCTAGAGAAGCAGGACCACAATCAAACAAAAATTAGATCTGGGAAAATACACTAATTATCCTGAATGAACTCATGTTCTCAGACCAAAAAAAATCAGTTAGATCAGATCTGGAAGATCCAATAATTTAGCCTGCATAAACCTGCATCCATGTGAGTGAGTATGGGTATGGTTGTTGATTACGTAGTATGTGTAATGAGTGTGAAATGTGGAAGATATAGAAACATCAGGCGCAGTGGGTTTCTTCCAAAGAAGCCACAAGTGTGTGTAAATAACCAGTGGCCAGTCTTGCAGCAGTGTAAATATGCATAGCCAAAATTTTTGTCACACATCCACTAATTGGCTCAGCATTGAATCAGGAGCTGCTTGTTCAAAAGAACGCATCATTTGACCAAACAACATCTCCATTACTTTTTGATGTGCAACACCAAGCAATGAAATCCTGACATTTATTCAAACCAAATTCAATCACACCTTTCAAATATTGACTTTCATGAAGGACTTTCAAGATTTGACCAACAACCCTCTTTTAGCAAATCTTGTTCCTTCCTCTTGGCAGCTAGCTTGGCATTACCCCTCTTTGCTTCTGCTCAGTACTTTCTCCCTTGCTCCTTGGCATGACATCATTCTTTGAAGCTCAATCATTCAACACCAGCAAATATCCCTCTTCATTTATGATCAAACATCTTGGAGTTTTGAGTGATCAATCTTATCCTCTGCTGGGTTATTTGAAGCATGTTTTTACTTCATGAAATCACTCTTCCCTTATGCTTTGAACATTGTTGATATTTCTTCCTTGAGCTTGACAATTTTTTTTTCAAATATATAAACTCTTGTATTCTCTGCACTCTCTTATTTTCCTCAGTTAATTAATATGTGTGTTTTTGCATCTATCTCCTTGCGCCAATAGCCATTGCCTTATTGGGTTGACCTTTTTCAAAGTTGAGTTACTATATTCAAGATACTTCAAAGGAATCTTTATCCCATACATCAAACTATTCCTCCGTACTTCCACAAACTCAATCCCCTCTTAGTATTTGAGTTGGTCACATGAAGATTAGAGAGCCAGAATGGCCCTTCCCTCAATAAAATGTTATTTCTCAAGGGAGAAATTTTCATTGGAGTTGAGTTGCTGCTTTGTTCATTAGTGCAGCGATTTGGAGGTTTTTAGCAATCTGAAGGTTGCCTTGCATTGATTGCCTGTTCAGACATTTCAACATATGATGAAATTGGCCCTGGCAAATTAAAGTGGACTGTTTGATCTTGATGGGAGCCAATTTTATGATATTTGTGAATTGACCAAAGGTGAGAATAGTGGTCATGTTGTTGAGGGGCTTGCTGACTGAGTATTCAAAACTCTTTGAATCAGCGCCCGGTGGTACTTTTGCTAGAGATTGAAGTTATAAGCCAAAGTCATTCATGGAGATTTTGGCTTGCATGATGTCAGAGATGATTGTTCAGAAATAGGAAAGCCAGGATATTCTGGCTGGTGATTCTTTGGCCACAAATTTGATGAGCTTCTCAATGAGAATGAATTTGTGTCATCAACCAGATTTCTGGAATTTAATAGATTTGAGAAGTGTAAACAATTCCTTTGCTGAGGAGATTAAATGTGACTCTACAATGGAAAGCAAAGCATTTTTAAGAGTGCTGCACATAATAATCAAGAAAACCTTTTTCTGGAGTAGGTTTAACATTGGAAATTTGTCCTCTTTTTCAATAGGAATGGTGCATTGGAAGTTCAATCAAACACATTTTCCCATTTGGCATAATTTGATCCATCAAATGAGAGCTTGGGGTTGCATGGTTTCATCTCTTCATAAAATTTAAATTGGTACTTTATAAATTTCTTCATCACTTTTTGTTGAGAGATGATGTGGTGTGATTGGGGGGGGGGGTTGCAAATTTATTGATTAGTGAGATTAGAGATCACTTCAGCTTGCTGGCGGAGAATGATTTGCATGTCTTGCATTTGAGCTTGCAGTTTCATAAGGGGTTTTGTT
>SMGU01002965.1:0-17628 GCA_004348175.1 Puccinia novopanici | reverse complement strand
AAAAAAAAAAAAAAAAAACTAAAAGAACATCATGCCCTCCCCCCAAAAAAAAATTAGGAGAGAAAGATAGGACAAGATTGTTTGTTGACTGATTGGTATTTATCTGGTGTGTGATTGAAGCCTGCATCTGTCTCTATCTCTGGGCCAGAAAAGCTGTGCATTATTTGCCAGTCCATGAGAGGGCCATAGCATGGGTGGCAGATTCAACAGAACTGGCTCTGTCCATCCAGTGCTGTGGTTCCTCCTGCACATTCAAGGGGGAAACATGAGGGATGGGAATACCGGAAAGCAAACAGTAATAGAAGGGTCATTGACTGGAAAAATTTTTGTATTCATCCCAATCTACATACTTTGACTACATTTTTATTGGAATTCTTCAATCTCACCGGCCTTGCTTTATTGCCCTCATAGCTTCTATCATGATGTAGTACATGTGTCAGCTTTCATCTATATATATATATCTATATATATATATATATATATTGTGTTTCTCAAAATGCTTGGACAATTTTTCTGTTTTTTTTTGTCCGGCTTATGCATTTACATACTTTATGCCATAATGGTGCAACTGTTTCTGCCATAAATATCTCATGGCCTTTGGAAGCCATTTAGCAACCTGGCAGCGGCCCCGGTTTGGCCTTGCCATCCATAGCTGCTGGTGGCAGTGACCTTGCAACACAACTGGTGGACCATTGTAGCAAACTTCAGGTCATGGTACCAAATATGAGATTAGTTCCTCCATAATCCTGCTTGAACCTGGTCAACCAACACAGGCCAGCTGCAGAGGCAGATATTTTATATGGATTATCTCACAACTAAACCAATAAAACCAATAAAAAAAAGTGAACAATACATATTTGAGAAAAATAAATAAAAATCACTCAGTCCAAGCATTTTGAGAAACACAATATATATAGGGGGTTCAACACGCAACCCCCCCCCTTTTGTTTTGGTTGTGCCACCCCCCAGACATCATGCCGCTGGTCAGGGGAGGGGGGGTTGCAAAACCAATGTGTGGTACGCTAATTGGGGTTGCAGGTTGAATTTCTTAAAATTTGGATTATGTTTTCATTAACTTTTTTGGGGGTCAAATTGAAACAAATTTGATGATAATAATTTTTTTCAATATATATGCACTCTGTCTATGTAAGTATTCAGAAAATGTGATTTATTGCCTAAATGAAACCAACATGCTGAAGCAGGAAAAAATTGGAAAAGAGGAAAATTAAGAACAAAAGATAGAAATAGAGAAGACATAACCAACAGTTTGACACTGAGAAGCATGTGAGAACAAGGCTGAGAATGAGGAGGACAAGATTCAAGCAGGATAGAAGAATACTGAAAAGAACTACCAATTCACTTTAAGTCATACATACAGACTTGATACAACCAAAATTCTACACACATCCGACCAAATCTATGGAAACACCTCTGCAACGGCACATAAATAAAATTGAAAAATTAAAATATGGTATTAGAGCTGGAGTGGAACCAACATTCTCAAAAAAATAATAAACATTCCCTTCAAAAATAATTTTTATTTAATTCAATAGATAAATTAAAATTCATCAGGTAAAAATTATTAGAAAACTTCAAAGGATCAATTTTGATTCTAGAAAGAGGTGAGGAGTTTTTATTTTTTTAATTAAGAATCAAACAAAACTGAAGGTATCAACATGTTTAATGGAGGATTTTGAGCTATTTTTTTCTTTGAGGTTTTCACTCATATAGCATAAAGAAGTGATAGAAACTTGATCAATTTGAGGTGAAATGTGGTCCATAGGTCCCAATCAGATCCAGGATAGACCCGGATCTCATTGAGACCAGTGGAGTTGACAATATCCCACCTTAGAATGGCTGAATTCCTACCAATGGTGGGCCAGCTACGCTACCTGTAGTGTAAGCTTATTAAGCTATGCTACATTAAAGCTACTGTTAGCGCCAAATTTTGACAACTAAAGCTACAGGATTTTGAAAAAAAAAAAAAATGTAGCTTTAGCGTAGCGTTAGTTGTGCTCCCCAAAGTACAACTAACACTAACCAGATTTCCTGTTAGCGGTGTTGTAGAAGTGTTAGTTGTCAAGAAAGCTATGCTAACAAGTAGCATAGCTTTTGAATCAGCTACGCTACAGGTTAGCATAGCTTCAGCTATGCTACAGGTTAGCGTAGCTTCAGCTACGCTACAGGTTAGTGTAGCTTCAGCTACGCTACAGGTTAGTGTAGCTTCAGCTACGCTACAGGTTAGTGTAGCTTCAGCTACGCTACAGGTTAGTGTAGCTTCAGCTACGCTACAGGTTAGCGTAGCTTCAGCTACGCTAACGCTACATGTTAGTGTAGCTGAAGCTACGCTAACGCTACATGTTAGCGTAGCTTCAGCTACTCTAAAGCTACATGTTAGTGTAGCTTCAGCTGCAAGGTGGCTGTATGAGCTATGCTAGCGATTATGACATTGATTTTGGAAATGGAACTGGCCTGTAGCATGAGTTTGACTAGCACTAAGCCAACCAAGAAAAAACAAGTCAGTCAAAATATCAAAATAAAGTGGACATTTACTTTTTTTTTTTGTACTTTTTTTTAAAATATATATATATATATATATATTAATTTCTTTTACTTTTACTTTTTATTATTATTTTTATTATTTTTTATTTTTTTGTAGCTGTAGTGTAGTAAAAAACTTAGATCTGTGGTCAAAATTGGTTCTATTAGTATATCTTGAGTCATAATTTGAGCTTCCTGAGGTGAGGTGTGGTCCACAGGGCTCAATTGGCATGATTGTTCTGCCTGGATCTAATTGTACCCAGTGGATCACATTTGACCTCCATGTTGAGGATGTAATCCCTGTAGAAGGGAATATATCATCATTAATTAGTATCACAAATGATTACAATTCAAAAGATGTTAATCATGAGAAAGAGCTCAAAGAGCTGATTCCAGTGATACCATATACAACTTATAATGATGATTATAAGTGTATTAAAGATAAAGAAATGAATCATGTTGAAGAACATGATGATAAAGAAGAAACCCAAGAATCAATTCTAAAGCTTAACAGAAAATTGATTGATAATATGCATTTAAGAATGCACCATAAAATGTTTAAGGAAAGAAAAATAAAGTTAAAGTACTTGGAAATGTTCCATTTCCAGTCAAAGAAGATATATTCCTTAAAGCAGAACAAATTACAGTTAAAGATAAAAAAGGAAAATGAAAATAAGAAGGGAAAAGGAAATGAACTTCTCAAGTTCATTGCAGAAGGAAGTCCATTACCCCCAAAGAGTAAATGGCACCATAATTTCCTATTGCAAAGGAAAAGACAAAAGCACTATCCATACACGCTTATGGATATGTGCCCCAGCTTTAATTCAATATAAATACTCTTGTGTTTCCTCTGTTTTCTGTCTTTTCCTCACCCACTCACATACATAGTTTCCTTTGTCATCAAATAGTTCGACATATGTTCTCTACATTATTGCTACTTGCTAGCATTCTAAATACAGTTTTATTATTGTTCATTGTGTTTAAAATCATCACCTTAACACTCCAGACAGACCAAAATTTTAGTCCTGCTATACCATATGAGGATACAAACTTTGAATATTAACACCAACCATGAATAACTGTGTCAACAAATCAATTGTTCACTTGTATAACAGTCCATTTCATCACTTTTCATTTATAAGACTCTTTCATCACTCATCATTGATTTATTTAATGCTTTTCTTTGAAATTTGTCTTTTATCTTGTTTGACTGTATTATTGTTCCTGGTATGATGACTCTGATGATGAATTGACGATCCTGGGCAAAAATTCTCCCGGGGACACATTCATCCATCACTGTTGTTATAGTAGGAACAAGAAAACAGATAAATCAAAATAAAATTTGAAAGCCTTTCTCATCACATGTTCATTGATTTTCATTGCAAAGCATTAAATTTTTTCCTTGTAAATTCATCTTTTATATTTTTTGACTGTAATATTGTTCCTGGTATGATGACTCGGATGATGAATTGACAATCATGGGCGAAAATTCTCCTGGGGACACATTCATCCATCACTGTTATAGTAGGAACAAGAAAACAGATCAATAAAAATAAAATTTGAAGCAAGCAAGTGACCAATTGTTTGATCCTAACCAGTGTAGCCCCAAAGCTATAATTGGTTGAGTTGATAACTTCTTTAGCATGTGTAGCAGGTGTAGTGAAGTACAGAATAGCTTGTTTTTAGCGCGGCATAGCGTAGCTTGTGTGTAGTGTAGCGCAGCGTAGCATGTGTAGCACAGCGTAGCGTAGTTCCCAGTGAGCTACGCTATGCTACTTGTTAGCTGGAAAAAAGTTACGCTACAGATTCTTCAAAATTCTGTTAGCTCAAGAAAAGCTGCACTAACTGTTAGTGTAGCGGAAAATATTTTCAACTAACGCTACAGAAAAATTTGTAGCAGAACAATATCACAACTAACACTACACAAATTTGGAAGAGAAAAAAAACCCGCTACGCTAACGGTTATTGGCCATGTAGCATAGTGTAGCATAGCAGCCCACTGTTGTTCCTACCCCTGCTATGTGAAAAAGACAAAACACAATGCTGAGAGCCTTAAAATCACAAAAAAAAAAAAAACACTATACCACAAAATCAAAAAGTTTTTTTTTGTTTTGAAGAAAAAGCAATCTATCAAGATTAAATGAAAAAAATGAAATGAAAAATTTATACATATATAGAATTATAATACAAAATAAAAATAAAGAAAAAAAAAAATTGATGAATCATCCTATCTCAAACCCTTTTGAAAAAAAAAATGTCCAATTTATTTGGAGTGATATGAAAGCTTTCATTCAAAACATTTAAAACAATGGTTGGCTCAGCTATCATGAACACTATGCCAAGATTTAGCTTAGCTGATATTAATGCCATGATAATGGTTAGCACATCAGATATGAACACTATGCTGAATTATAGCAAATGTTTTCTATTTTAGCTCAAAAAGCTTACATTCCAGGTAGCATAGCTGGACCACTGCTGATGGGTGGAAATAAAAATACCCCTTTTTACCTGAGCACATTGGGTTTTGTGGCTGCACAGTGTACTTGGTGTTCTGCACACACACCTTGTTTCTTAAGGTTGATTACACAATTTCTCTTGATCATCTTAATCTTTTTCCTAGATAACAGGTCTTGGAAGAAAAATTTCAATCATTCTTTTTGCATGATTCTTATGAATTCAAAGAGGAATATCAAGTATGTCAGGGATGGCTGTAAACTCATGTTCTCTTGTACTTTTTTATCTCATCAAACTCAACTCCCAGCTCCCTGAGCTCTTTCATATGCTTAAACTATGGTTCTGTTTGTATTTCTCACACCTTAGTAATCTCAGCTTGTTTTTTTTTTTTTTTGCAAACATGGACCTCATGAAGGAATCCTCAGATTCAGGGTTCTTCACTGGTTTTTGTTTTTTGCTTTTGAATATCCAAAGTAGATCTTTTTTCCAAAGTAGATCTTTTCTTTTTGGGCAGGGGGATTGAATTTTTTCATGTGGAAGTTGAATCATGAGTGGGAAAACCTGATTCTAATCAGGATTTTTGGTTCCTTGAGCACTCCTCAATTAAGGGCTTTTTTTTTTTGACTGGAGATTTCTACTAGCACTGGCCCCCAAGCACTACCCAAAGCCTAGGCCTTTGCCTGGCTCCCACAGAACAGATATACCTGCTGGTTGGCAAGCCAATTCAGTTTGCCTAAGCATTACCCTCAGGTGTTTTCTTTACCTCCATGGTGGTTTGGGCCATGGATATATCCCAAAGCCAGGCACAAGCTAGTGGGTATTTATCTCCCTCAGCAGTGGTTTTGCCTGTGGAGGCCAGGTTTTCTCGAAACTGGCCAATATCACCTTCATTTAACTAAGCTCAAACCCTCCAGCAGATTTAGATTCCATCCCAGGAAATAAAAAAAGGACTTGGAGTCACTTCAGGATCAATGCCACCTCAACCAAAACCAATGTAAGTTATCTGCAGGTATCACATGTGTCCCCCACAGAAATTTCCTGGAAAATACTCAGAATTTGCACCCAAGGACCCTTGGATGAGAGCTAGGTATATCCAGAGCTCTCATGCACAGGTTAAACTGCTAATTTTTACTTTCTGGATCTGCGTAATCATCCAAATTATTTGGGCTGGTGGAGATGGAAGAATTTTTAAAAAGAGGCTCAGAAAAAAAATCTTCATCCTAAAATAGGATCAATTTTATCTCAAAATTGGATGAAGAATTTCCCAGTACCATAAAATAGTTCAGAATTGGTCTGAAGAGAAATTTATCATTAATTGTGAAAAGAATATAATAAATATGGAAGAAAAATTACCCTCAAATTTTTGGAAACCATTGATGAGATCACTTTCCAAGATTCCAAAACTGTTATTTCCTTTGCAGTATTGAGAATCATTATAGGAAGCTTGGATATTTTTGATCTTCTGAGTGATACCTATAAAGATACAGGGTGGAAGGAATTAAGTCAAACAAGCAACTGACTTTTTAGGTGTAAGATTATGTTGTACTTGTGAATTTCTAAGAACTTGGAGCATGATTAATTTAATGGACAAAGGAGGAAATGACAAGGCACACTGAGACAGCAGTTGCTGTATGAGTACACAACACATGCTTTGTGGAATGGAGAGGACAATAGGGCACACCTGTCAACAAGAGTTGTGGAGATTGAGTTGGATGAGTTTGAATAAGTGAAATGATGAAGAAAGGAAACTGAGAAAAACAGGGAAGAAGAAATACTCCTGGGATTGGAAAAATTGTATTACATAAGCATGGTTCTTAGTTTTCAAGTCTCATCAGCAAGATTAAAACCTAACCACTCCACACGCAACATCTTGTATGACTGGTGAAAGTTTTAATTCAGGAAATTCAACATAATTCCATATCTTTCCTGCTAAGGATTTCCTCTCCAGTTCAGAGTCAGTTCATAAAGTTTTGTCATACATATTAATTCCTTTTCTTCTAAAAAATTAAAAATAGAAGTTTTCATTGGTTAGAAAGAAAAAGACAAAATGAGAAGAGTGAGCCAGCTCCAGTGGCCATGTGAGCTGGAAAAACTGGGTTTTTTAGGGGGGAGAAGCCCCTTTCTTCCCTTTTTATTTTTTTTTTGAATTTTGAGCCAATTTTGTGTATTGATTTGATTGTTTAAAATCATTGACCAAACTTTTAAGGAGCTGGGAAAAAGGGGGGTTTTCCCATTTTTCAGGTTTTTTTTTTTTTTTTAAAAAAAAAAAACACTTCAAGATCTAAGCCTAAAACCTAAATCCTCAACCCCTGTTTTTTATTCCATCTCCAGAATCTCTCAGCCAATGGAGCTGGCTCAGTTTGCTATGCTTCTTCTTTGTCTTATAACCTATGAAAAATTCATATCTTTCATTGGCTAGAAGCAAAACTTTTAACTAATAGTTGGATGGTGATACTGCTATCTAGTATCACCTTCATCCATTAAGCCATCAAAGTCCTTTTAGGATGCTTATAGTTAGTTTAGTTTGCTTCTATCAAAACTCAGTTTGTATTTAGTTGCTGTTGGCTTTGATCCATTAACTTTTCCTTAATGAATCTAAACTATCTTTATCTTTGTGATCAGTCACTTTCACAAGACTAATCATCTGTGACTTTCAGTTTTAGTAGCCTGGTCCACCTCAACAAGTGCCAAGGGATGGCTTTCCTTTCCAGTTTTTTTGGTTTGATTTGGTTCCAGGTTTTTTGGAGTGGTCATGCCCTACCTGCAGTTTTAGTATTGAGTTTTTGATGAAGATTTTGAGCCTTGAAATGAGGATGTGGTGAAGAAATAATTAAAATATGGCAAGGGTTGGAGGCTTGCCTTCATTTTTCCATTCCATCTTGTGGGAAATTTTTTAAATTTTGTCTTGTAAAAATTCAAGCAAGCTGCCCTGTTAGATTTGACTGTTCATGCAGATTGGTGTGCACACAAGGTTTGAAATTTGAAACCACTTAATAAATGATTTAATCTCAAACGTTATTGACTATTTTTACTTTTCCAGAGAGCCTAACTTGGTTGAGCTTCTCCTAGTTATTCTGGGCTGTAAAAACATCAATTGACTATTAAGGCATGATTTTCATCTTATGATGCATGTAATATTTTATTCAATATTTATGAAATTTAAAAATTAATAAAATATTAATAAGAGAAATTGAAATTTTAGGGGTTTTGTATGGATACAACAGTATATGCAAAGGGTTTTGAAACAGAATCAAATGAAATGTTAAAAAATTTAATATTTTACAGCTGTCATATCACACAAAAAAACATGGCCTTAGCCAATATCAACTGCTTGATTATAAATCCAAGGTGGTTTTCTATTAGGGGGTATCAAATATAACAAATCTACAATTAGAAACCAGTCAATTATCAAAAAAATTACACTGCAAAAAAAACTGGCTCAACTACCTTCAGTTGACATGCAGAAACTCCAAGGAATCTTGTGGTTTTACTCAAACATTTCTCCTAGAATGATTCAACCAAGCTTTGATGCACAGTGACTGTGCCAACAAATCTACAGATGCAGACAGGTGGAGTTTGGATGGCAGCTTAGCTGGAGCATGCTGCATGTCAACTGCAGGCAGTTGACTGAGTTTTTTTTGCAGTATTATTTCCTCATCAATGGGTCCTAAGAGCTTATTGGTGAAGAAAAAACATGTTTTAAAAAAGGTGGATTTTTGAAAACCCATCAATTACATAATGGTAGATTTGTTCATATTTGATACCCCCTATTTAATCAGTTGATCTCAAACAATCTTTGCTAGGTTTATTGAATCCCAGATTAGTCTGAATGAAATCAACCAACCTATGTGTCCTAGAATTTAATCCCAGATTCACTTCCAGGGAGTATTCCTTTGTGCTGGATAGGGAAGTGCCTACAACATACTGAACTGAGTTCATTCATGAGTTTTTAGTCACATTCTGGAGAGGTTCCCACCAGCTACTGTAGTTCAGTGGGTTTTAGAAACTTCTTCAAATTACCAGGAGAAACCCCTTGTGAACTAGGATTAAATGAAGCTATTTGTGTTTGGTGTAAGTGAAAGCAGTGCACATCAAGACATATATCTGGAAAATGGGTGTTTCTCCACAATACACATCCATTGGAAGTATTAAAGAAACAGGAGGATCCATATCTTCAGCATAAATTTGATGGTAAAATCTGCTTTTACAAAATAAATATCCCACAGTCTGTATGGCCCTCAAGTATAGGTTAAAAAGTATCAGCACTTTTTTCTTCTCAGGGGGCCACCAATTCATTCATTGAGCAGGAACTTCTCCACAGAACTTCAATAAAAATGGTTTCTTTTCTTTTCTTTTTTTTTTTCTTTTGAGGGGACAACCTAATTTTATCACAATTAAGCGTTCACCTGGAATTCAGGATTAGAATTTATAATGCCTGATTATTTCCCCAAAGATTTTCCTACCTGGATTCAACAAATTAATTTATTGGGAGACTCAATATCAAAAATATTTCTTTGTAAAATTGGAAGGGATCTTCTTGAGCCTCTTTTTGGCTTGTAATATTGAAAAGAATATCCTTTTTCAAGATTTTATTTTCTGGGCTGAATTCAGTCTGAATAAGATTGAATTTTTCAATCAAAAGGAATAACACTGGTGGTTTGGCTTTTGTGAGTGATAATTTATGTTTTAATGAATGAGTTCAACTATTTAGGGATGCACTGGTCCAAGATTTTGTTGAGATAGTCTTATAGCCTAGTATGTTCCTACCAAAACTAGCAGTGTATTTAGTCCTCATAGCTTTTCTTCATCAGAATTTTACTTCCTGAATATAAACTAAATTTATCTTTCTTTATAGTCATTGTCACAAGAAATAGTGTCTGTGACTTTCAGCTTCAACTACCTGTTCCACCTCAACACATGTTGCTATAAATGTTTCAAAGTGCTGGTCCAGTGCTATTTTTAGAGCTGATGCCTATCCCTAGATCATCTTTGGACTCAATTAATAAGAGTGGGAAAAGTCATGGGTTTAGTTAGCTAGTTTGTTGCTGCAATAAGGCATTTGATGTCAAAACTTAACAGGTATTTTCCTCTGGGAACAGCCCTGCACATAACATGAAGTGTTCAATGATGGAACTTTCAAGGTGTTTCTGTGGAAATATCTGGCCTGGTGATTTGAGCTGAGTAGAGATGAAATTCAAAAGATTAATTTTTGATCATCTTTCAGGCCATGTGGAACAGTGCCCTATTAAATGCATAATATGGTATGTAGGAAATGTGTATAATTACTACACTTTTCATAATGGATGTGATTTTTTTGGGGCCCCAGTAATATTTCCAAGGGCTATGAAGATATAATGGCTGCATTACCAAACATGCCAAGACCAAATTTCATAGAAATCATGATATTATACCTCATGTAACATGACACATGACATGGCTTGCATAGATTCTGGTAGCTTGATCTTTTTTTTTTTTTTGTTCAGAGCCACTTTCCAAACTTCAGGCCATGGTGACTTGCACTCAACTTCAGAGTCCCACTCATTTTCTTTCCCACCAGAAAGAACAGAAGTATTGAGAGCTTATATATTCCAATTCATGAGAGACATGCTCTATCTGATCAGAAAGCAGTTATGGTGGTGGTGTTCACTTTGATAAATATTTATTCTTCCCTTGTACAAGGTTAGAATCATTTGATTGTGGATGGTTATAAATGTATCAGATGGATTGGGACAGGATTTACTATATTTAAGTCGGTTCATGAGTTGATTAGGATGGATTTGAGGAATTTATAATTTTTTCTGAGAGTGCCATGATCACAATATGATTCTTTTGAGGACATGGATTTTTGATCAAGAAAGAGAAAGAAAAAAAAAAATGATTTCTATGTGGATTTTATTTCCTCTGGAGGAGAGAAACAGGTACCGGTTCAGTCAACCAGCAAGTTGTTGCGATTTTTAGTGATGTCAGTCTGGTGAGCCATAGTTTAGGATGTTGAGTGGTGGATCGATCGGATTGAAGTGGGTGTGAATGTGGTTTTGGGTTGAAATTGAATATTATTTCTAAAATTTTTTGTGGTTTTGTCTGTTTTATTTTTCCGGTTCACAGTACTTTCACCCGCATGAGCATCCTCTGCTAGTCTGACTAAAAGGAATTGACTGTTTGTTGACTTCTTCCCCCTTCCCCGTCTGTCGTCGACTCGCCCGTTTGACTGTTTTCCTCACTCCCAACTGAAAAAAACTCAGGATTACCAACTCAGCAAGTCCCTCCCCCTCTCCCTTCTCTTCTCTCATCACTTGACTCGAGATCCGAAACACATCATCATCTCACTACTGACAACTGATCCCACCCTCGACTTCAAACCCACTCCTTCTTAATCATCCCTCGGCACCCCTCGCAGCTAGCGTGTCAAAACCAGAAAACAATGGCTGCCCCTCCAAGCTCGATCGTCAAAAGCGCACAGAACGCCAGTGGTCAGTCACTTCCACACCCCCTCACACCCCTTTGACCACTGTCCACTCAACTATCACTGCCCAAACCATAGAAATCGGCTGGGCATTCGTCCCACAGTATTATACCTTTGTCAACAAGGACCCCTCTCGTTTACACTGCTTCTACACCAAACGATCCACGTATGTATTGTCCCCATCCCCTACTCATCCCTCCATCTCCCCCACCCGATCACACAACTCACACACACCACTGCTTTCAGCCTAATACACAGCACAGAGGGCGAAGAAGCTACCCCATGTTTTGGTCAACAGGTCGGCTCATCCCCCAGTATCTCTCCCACACAACATCTTCATCCCCTGCTCACAATCTGTTCATGTTGTGCACCTGCAGGAAATTCACGAAAAGTTCATGTCACTGAATTTCGACGACTGCAAGGTGTTCGTATCTAATGTCGACTCGCAGTCCTCCGCCGATGGGGGCATCATCGTGCAGGTGTTGGGCGAGATGTCGAACCAAGCTGGCCCATGGCGCAAGTTTGCCCAGACTTTCTTTCTGGCAGAACAGCCTAACGGCTTCTTCGTCCTTAACGACATCTTTCGGTGCGTTGAATCATCTCCCCTCTCCCGTCCTGCCCATCAGTCCTCTGATCATGGCTCACCATCATTCTCGACCGATCAGTTATATGAAGGAAGATGACGATGATGCGGAGGAGGAGCCAGAGGCTGAACCAGTCACAGTCACCGAAGATGTTGCCCGCTCCGAGACCAGCTTGAATCCTCCTACTGCCGGTGACGCCGCTCTGTCCTCTACAAATACTGCAGCTGCCGAATCTTCTAGCAAGCCGGCTGGCCCCTCAGGAGTGGCCCCACCGCCCCCCGCACAACCCTCAGTGCGTGTGCCTGAAGCCAAAGCCACACCTGAGCCGGCTCCCTCTCAAATCAACGGCTTCCATCCCGAGTCCCACGAAACCAAACCCCCTGAGACAAGAACTGAACCAAGCAAGGTTGCATCAAAGCCCACCCAAACCGATGCCCCCTCCACAGATGTTGCTGCCAATGTCTCCGTCACAGCTCCCGCCGCATCAGCTACTTCGTCTGCTGCTCCCCCCGCGGAACTACCCAAAGCCAAGCCAGATACTGTGACTCCCTCCGTGCCCTCAACCTTACCTCCCCCGGCCAATGCCAATGGCCGGCCGGCAGCCCCCCAACCCAAGCCGGTGGCAGCTGCACCGGGCACCGCTTCCCCTAAGCCGGCCGACCCCCCTCAACCCCCTGCCCCGAAAACATGGGCTAGCTTAGCTGCTAGCGGTAAGAGTGCTTGGGGTCAAGGTCATCTCTCTGCATCCCAGGGTGTATCGTCCGCACCGAGCGCGCCCCCTCAAGCTGCAACAGACTCAACGCCGGCCCAATCTCAAAATCGACAGGCCGGTGGTGTTCCTCAGCATACCAACCCAGGTTTGTCTTTTCTCTCTTCTGCATGCATGCAGGCTTGCTCGTCCAAGACAAGATTGGGCAATTAAGTTAGCTCACCAGATCGTCGTCCTCCTTTAGCTTCGATCACCACGGGTTCATGTTTCATCAAGAGCGTCAACGAGAACATTGACGAGAAAACCTTGAAGGATCAACTTGTGAAAAAATTTGGACCGATCAAAGAGCTGGACATTGTACGCAACAAGGCATGCGGGTTCCTTGAGTTTGAACGGATTGAGTCGGCCAAGAAGGCGATCCAGATGTCGATGCCATTCAACATGGGAGGCAAGGGTGGGATCCCTATCGTGCTGGCCAGCGGTGAAGAGTACGTGATCAATGTTGAGAGCAAACGGCAGCCTGGCGAGCGGGGTCGTCCCGTGGACGCGGGTCCCAAGCGTGGCTTCAACGATCGTGGAGGACGCCCGGGATCCAGCAACTTTGGCTCGGGCGGAGGGCGCGGACGAGGCGGGATGGATAATGGCCCTCGGGGTTCCGGCCGAGGTGGCGGCAACACGCCCAGGGGTGGTGGGGGCGGTAGAAATCTAACCAACTCGAAATGATTCTCTTCTCGATTCTCCATCCTTTTACGGCTTCCGATCCCCCCAACATATCTCATGCCCATCCTCCACACACACACACACCTTATGCTATTCCATTTTATTTCCTGAATTACATGTTGACCATTGTCGTTAGTTTCTTCAAAATAAGACCCCCGAAATCAGTCCTCTCTCCCACTCCTCCTCTTTACTACCCGCTCGAACTTTTCACGACCACGCATGTACCCAATCTCTTTCGATCTCCCCGGCCGAATAGATGGCACCTAATAACCGTATCATCATCACCACCAGAAACTCCAAAAGCAATACATTGCAATTCTTCCCCCGTTCGAATCGCTCACTCACCCATAAATATATATCTATATATATCTATATCTATATATATAGACGACATATATACATATATAAATATCAAAACGGCTTTTTTTTTTATATGTCTTAATCCGAGAATATATATTTTGTTCCTTCCTTTATTGAGTCTTTTTTTGATAGATCACGCCCCCCACCCCGTCCTTCCTGTCACCTTCTGCGCCGACTATTCTTCCATCCTCTTGATCAAAATATATAAGACACCAAATATAGAAAAAAAGAAAGAAAGAAAGAAAACAAAATCAAATAAAAAAGGCCAATGAAAAAAGCAAACAGTGATGGTGACCATACAGCGCAGGGCCTGACACACAGGCATGCAGCCGAAAGGTCTGCCGGAGCAAAGAGATAGCGAGAGTCAGTTTCGATCCGACGACCTCTGGGTGCACTCGAGAGAAGTCGGTATGAGCCCAGCGCGCTACCAGCTGCGCCATCTCGCTTGTGGGAGCCCTCGTCAAATTCGGTTAGAAGACCAGTTCTTTCTCTCGAATGCACAGCAACATCATGAACTAGAGAATAAAAAAAATGGTCGGGCATGAGGACAAGATACAGAAATCACAGACAGAAAACAAAAACCCCGCTTAAGAGAAAAAAAAAAAAGCAGATGCGAGGGATGATTATTCGGCTGTGTATGATGATGCTACTGATAATGCACCCTTGCCCAACTTGGGTAGGTGGCGTTGAAAGTATCGCTTTTTATTGGTATGTAGTTATGGAGAGTCATTGGGGGATGGCTCAAGCCAAGTTTTCTGGAATGACGACTTGAGGCGGGTGATCCTCGGGGGATGTTAGGTCGTTCGGAGCAGGCTGGCCAGAAGAGGCAGGAAGGGAAGCTGCAGAGGGATTGGCGTCACCCTCGGCGGTCTTGTCGATGATGCCGCTCTCACTGAAGCACAGGATACCGACACGATCGAGGTCCTGGACGATCTTCTCAGCCTCGGGGATTTCCATGTCGCCGATGACCTGGTTGACCTGATCCAACTGTTTGGATTTGAGGGCCTTCTGGAGCTTCTTGGGGAACTGGTTGAATGTGTTCCAGCGGTCCCACAGGAACTTGCGCACCTCTTCCACGTCCAGCTTCGACGCCTCCTCCGGGTCCTCCGTCTTCAGCTCCAGGTTCTCCGGCGGCGGACCCTCCGGAACTTCAAACGTGATCGAGGTCGTTGGATTCGTCGGCACCAGTTGGATTTGTTCCTTCGACGCCGGCTCTTGTGATCGTTCAGATATAATCACCGCACATCGTTTCGATATCCGGTCGTAGGTCGACTCTACGTCGTTGATGAACACCTCCATTGCCTTGGGTTCACCCGAGCCAACCCTATAAAAACCATGCGGCTCGTGTCATTTTTATTTCATTTTATAAAAAAAAAGGGCCGGAAAGCGAGGTCAAAGGAAGTAGTACTTACTTGCGAAAGAAAAGACTGACACCATCCCTGCCGAGCTTTCGACAGTACTGTAGTAATAGACCTTGGTGGACGCAGTTCTTGGCATAGCGTTTCTTGCCCTTCATCTCCGATTCAAAGGCTTCAACCAGTAAAGCATCAGTGGTTGATTCGTTGAGATAGAGGGAAGGATCGGCCTGGATAGCCGAAAGGGAAGAAGAATAGTCCGACGATTTGATCTTGGCGAATTTTTGTGCCGAAGGGGAGAGCCGCGGGAGTTCTTCATCGTCGTCGTCGTCATCATCATCATCGTCGTCCGACTGCCCCCCATTTCCCGCCTGTTGTATCACAAAGAAGATTGATCAGGTCAAGGCGGTTGCAGTAACTTTGTATCAAGAGGATCATCAACGAACTTGCTCCGAGGTGTCTCCGCTTGCCTTGGGGTTCAAAACTTCAATGTTGGTTTTTTTGACTTTCTTTGTCGATTTGGATTTAGAAGGCGCAGTGATGGGCTCATCAATGGCGGCTGAAGGTTTCTTGTCCACATGCTAGAAAAGAGAGGAGGAGTATTGTTAATACTGGTTGAGGGCCCTTAACCGCCCAATTGATCTTCCGAGTGCGCTTCAAAATTAAAAAAAAAAAAGCGAACCGAAACATCAAATCCATCGTGGATGTCTTCACTAGTAATGTGCTTGCGGGCCTCGTGCTCCTCGTTTTCCAATTCGACCTTGCGTTGTTTTTCGCGATCGGAAAGACGAGTGAAGTGGAAGTTGAGTTCCTTTTCGGCAGCGGCATCTTCATCGGCCGAGCCGGCGTCTTTGATCTTGGACAGAATTTGCGAGATCAAATTGAACAGCATTTGCTCGATGGTAGGTTGCTCATCCGGGGAAGGTTGTTTGGCTTGGCCCTCGGCCGACAGCCTCGAGGCTGTCTGTCGGAGGTGGTTCGCTCCATCTTTTTTTGTGTTGGCCAGGAGCTCTTGGATCTTCTCTAAGAGAGTCGCATTCATCGGTCCCTCCTTCTTGAGGCTTTCGATCTTGAGTTTCCTTTCATCCCGCTTTTGGTGGATCTGTCGTTGCTTGAGACGAATAAAGCTCCGTTTGTCGACACTGTTTGTTTGTTTTTTAAAAAAAAAGTATTGAAAGCGAGGTCAGGCGTAACTTTTGACCAATGAATCTGAGTGTTAACGATTAAGCATACTTTGGATGGCACTCGATGTCCGAGTCATCGGATAACTAGATGAAGGACATTGATGTCAGTAAGTACGATCCATTGAACAGCAGCATTAGAAGATACATGCCTCCAGAGCATCCCACTTGGAATAGTTGAGTGGCATGTTATTTGATGTGGTTCTGCTTGGTAGTATAGTTCCTCCGCTTGGCTTGAAAGAGACGTTGCTTGCTGATGGCGGGTGATTGTAGTCTGCGGTTGTGAAGGAGTGTGTTCGGTCGCTGCTTATATGATGTCAAGCTTGGAATTCTCCAGAAGGATTCCTCCACTCGCCACAGCTCGCCACCCGCACTCTCCCAGCCCAGCATCATTCACCACAACGGCCACTTGATTCAGGGCATCTCCACCGCGGGAACTAAACCCGGATTTAGCTCCCCGCGGCCAATTTAGCAACGCCACCGCGGGTGCTCCCGGCCTGTGGGGAGCTATGGCGAAGTGTGCAACGCTATAGCTTCCCAAGTCCTACCTATCACACACCTTTTTGGTGATAGGCAGGCACCCTTTGACGAAACACCCCAGCTACAACTACAAAAGTGGCCAGTGCATGATTTTTCAAGTAAGATGGGGCGTTGAAACATTGAAAAGGTTGAATTTCAATGTGCGGAGACATTGATTTCAAGACATTTGATTTTTTTCACTGGACTTAGGGTATTCAAAATTGAAGCATAAAATCATAAAATAACATAGGTACATAAGCCATGAACATGTTTTATCATGGTCTGTAGATTGATCTTTGCCCCATCAGGAGGGGAAACCAGCAAATTGATATTCAAATGATACGGGGCAGAATCACGAGTTGTTTCCTGATTGTTTGCTGCCATGGAGACTTCCTTACCATCTTTGCTATCATCAGTTTAACCAAGAGCTGAGATTACAATCTTTTTTGCTAAATTGATCACATGAGCAACATCCAAGCATTTGAGTCAAGCTTTCAAAATGAGGGATTTGAAGGTCAAGTTTGCATGCCATCTTGGCATGACAGATGTGTTATCTGCAGTGACCATATGTAGCTTGTGAATTTGGTACTCTTCA
This sequence comes from Puccinia novopanici, assembly GCA_004348175.1. Classification (NCBI taxonomy): domain Eukaryota; kingdom Fungi; phylum Basidiomycota; class Pucciniomycetes; order Pucciniales; family Pucciniaceae; genus Puccinia; species Puccinia novopanici. Next base: position 147 of record SMGU01002965.1, on the reverse strand, counting down.
TGTGGGTAAAAATTCAAAATTTTATATTTTCCTGGTCAACCAGTCAAAAATCCCCAAATATTCTTCAATAGCCAGGTTTACATTGGACCTTTGTCAGCAAAGTCTGATTAAGGTTTATCACCTTGTGCCAGCCAATTTGGCTGGGAG
>SMGU01002964.1:0-28751 GCA_004348175.1 Puccinia novopanici | reverse complement strand
CGGCGCTTGATACACCATAATTTTTATACGACACATCAAGGTGGACCAGAGCTTTATTGTCAGAGTCAAGACCAGTCCAAACAACGAGCGTTGCCCATCCCGGTGGTCCCTAACTAATCAAGGTAAGCCCCCTCCCCCCTGGTGAGAGCTTCGGCCTGTGTACCCCACAGGCGGCGGCGAAGCCGCCCTCCCGCACCGGACTCCGCAGGCTCTCCCCCAGGAGAATTTAAAGCAGCGGGCCCAGCTGTTTACCTCTTTCGATCCACCCCGCGGGGGATGCTCCTGATAAGTCTGCTCCATGAGGCATGGAGACATGAGAGCTTGACTCTCAACCCGGTACCTAGCCTGCCTGCAAGCCTGAGAATGACAGGTCACTGAACAAGTCCGTCATGCCGAGGCTGGAAGCTTGAATGCTTCAATGCCCTGTATCTCCACTGGTGTACATAATATCGGCTCTCGTTCGATCTTATGAGCCCAGGCTAGTATGAATTCAAATGACACGGCTATAATTCATTGGGTGAATACAGCCGCTGGAATTATAATATGTACACCTGAATACACCACGCAGGTCCCTTTCTGCTCCCAGACCGAGCCCACCGACTGCTGATCGAGCTTATGCATGTTTGCCACATTGACAGTTGCTGACACAGTGGGCAACAATCTACAGCGGCTCCCCACGGGCCACGGAACGTAGGGAGCCAGCTGCCCTGCGAATCTCAGAAAACATATAAACACAAACCCACTGCTGCTCTGGAGCGATATTCCCCCAGCCCAGCAACTTTCATTACACCCCTCAATACCCTTTTCATAATTTATTTAACTCACCCCGTTCTTCCTCAACCACCAGCCTAAACCAACAGTATGTTTCACCCTACCACCGCCCTGATTGCTACCTTAGTCGCTCTGCCTGCTATCTTGGCTCAGGCTACGAACAACTCAACCTCTACTGCAGCCAACACCTCTGCCGCCCCGGCCTCCAATAGCTCAACGGCAATCCCATCCCCCACCGACTCTACCGCTGCCTCGTCCGCCGCCTTCACCCCGACCAACTTCACCCCAGCGACGGTCAGCGGAACCACCTGCGGATCAGCGCAACAGAACCTCAACCAGTGCATTGTATGTCTTCTCCTTTGCTTATTCGCGTCGCGTCCTGGATTAATCTTATTAATTTCGTCTTCTACAGACCAAAGTCGGCAAAGATATCTCTAGCTGTACTGATAACACATGCTTGTGCCAGTGAGCATTTATATCTCCTTCTCATGCACTTTTGATTCCCACTAACTGTTTCCTTCCAGGACGTACGCCAACATCGCCGCCTGTTACAATGGCTGTGCCGAGCTCGTCGACCAAGGGAAGCAATACCAGGCTCAGTCAGCCCAATATTGCACGGTCGCTGGTGTCAAGCCCAACACAACCGCCACTGCCACCCCCGCCCCAACTTCTTCCCAAGCTCCAACTACCTCCACCACTTCCAATTCGTCGCCTGTACGCTCCAACACCAACACCACCAGCAACGCGGGAACTTTCTCGGCTGCGAAGGGCTCTGCTGCCGTTTCCGACGCTCATGTGTCCTTATCTGCCCTCTTTGCGGCCCTCGCCTCCGGCGCTGTCGCGCTCTCCCTCTAGGTAGTGGCTTTGGGCTACCGAGTTTTGGCTTTTTCATCTCCTCGATGTTCCGGCCCATTAACGCGCCTCTTGTGACGATGTTCAGAGACTTGTTTTTCCTTTTTATAATTATTTACTGGAGCTCTCCCCCCACTTATCAGTTTGACGTGTAGTCTACTGCAACGCCTCTAATGCAATCCCTCATAAATCTGTAAACTCTTGACCGGCAGCAGAGTCTCGCTCACTGTGGCGATTGCTGATGCAACCGATGCACTGCCCATCGTCCACTTGTTCCATTGCTCGGGATATGCGGTCGCCGGTCCTGCTTCCCCTGTCAAAGGTCTGTCAGCCTGACAATACACAGTCGTTTGGTTAGCCAAGTCCTGTGGGATCCTCAGGCTGCATTAGGAATGTCTCCCTGGTGCTTTATCACTGGTCATGTATCACAACTTAATCAACGAAACTATAGTATATGATGCTCTACAAGTTCGCCCATGCATGAAGCTCGAGAACAAGAATTCAGGAATGAAGTAAGAAATAGTTAATGATCCACAAGAAGCTAAATGCCAATCGCACAACAAAACTCCTAAAACTGTTTCCAGCACGTAACATGCCTGAATTATGCAATTTAACATCATCCCCAAAATCCCCCTGTCAATAGTACAAAGTGCCTCCATCAGGAAAGTTGAAATAAGGATTATCCTCTCTTGCCAGCCAATTTGGCTGGCATACCTTGCTAATGTACAGCTTGACAAGGGCTAAAATTATCCTATGTGAACCGTGCTAATTACACAGAGCTCAAGCAAAAAAGTCATCAATTTTACTTGATGTCACCTGTCATGCAGTGTAGATAATTTGTGTGTGGTGTTAGAAATGATGCTTCTTGAATTTTTTTCCTGCACAGTTTCTTTCAAAAATGGCAAGATACTTCTATTGTCCCAAGGGGTTTTTGTGGCACTTCATGTATAGAATGTTCTATAATAAGTACAAAGGGGCCCTTTTTATTTTTGTGTTTCCATAAAAATCCCAAGAAGCACCCCCTAGGGATCAGGATGGAGGCAGATAATGAATAAATGAGTATCAAATTGAATTAAGAAGAGCAAATCATTGTGATTTCAATTTACATTAGGATTGGTAATCAAGTTTCTTCTGGAGGGCATTGTTGAAATAGACATGTGTAGTCCACATATGCTTGTAGCAAATTATGCTTTGACTAAGCCTATCAGTTCTGCTTCTGTACCAGTACTCTCTGCTTCCCTTTTTCCTCACTGAAACTATATTATTTTCTGACTTGTCCAACAAATTCAGAAGTTTCAGCCCCAGTAATTTGTACTCTCAAGTATCAATCTGGTCTCTTGTTATCAGTAGTGCAATAACTATTTCATGTGATGTCTTGGGACATGATTAATTTTTCAAGGGCCGAAAATATTTTTCCTTACAGAGGCATGGCCCCTTTAATGAAATTATCGGCATAATGGGAATCCTCTACTGTGGAGAGGGCCTCTTTGAAGTTATGGGCACCAGGGAGACCCACTACTGAAAATTGAGTGTTTTTTTCTTTTCTCCCACGCAACTCATACAAAGGAGTGCAATGTCCAAAACAGGCCTTACTGCAGCAATCTGGAACTCTAGAAATGATGTAAATCCATGGAATTTTTTTGAATTCCATAATTCCTGGAGAGTCTTAGTAAATTTGTGCGCATGGGCTTCAAAGAATGTATCTCAATCAAACAAAATGATGACCAAACACTATCAGAATCAAAAACAATCTAGAAATTAAAATGCAAAATTTTATCACAAAGAAAAACTTCCTGAACACTTGTGGTCAAAAACAAACACTGTGCCAGCTATGCTAACACTAGTGTTAGTGTAGTATAGCATAGATTTCAGCTAAAATCTAAAAGAAACTTGGTTGGCTGTTATCATCCCTTTGCTAATGCCAAGACAAAAACAGAGACTTTCTATGCTCCAGTGCAGCAATTTTTTCTTAGAAAAATACCAATAATAGCACTGTAGTATGGTGTAACAGTGGCATGAAGCCACTGACACTGTGGCCAAAACTGGGCCACAACACTACACTGTGCTTTTTCCCATAAAGCAAAATCATAGTGCCAGCCCATGTCTGTGTATTCTGGCACCACTGTAGCATCAGTGGATTTCTGAATCTTTCATGCTGAAGTGTTTTTGAAAGGGTTTTATACTAATAATTGCAGTAGAACAGTGTAGCAAGCCCATTTTTTGGGATTTCCTGGGTAGCATTAGGAAAATTATGGCTAAAAGCTGATTGAAAGCCCATTAGATGGTAAAAAAAAATAACCTGGGCTATGCTATAATCACACTTATGTTAGCATAGCTTGACCAGCTTAACTAAAGTCTCAGTGGATTAAGAAATTAGATATTACAGTAACACTGTTCTGGAAAAAGGATTTGGTGCCCACTATTTGCAAACAGAACAGGTAAAAAGCTGTTCTTATGAAATTGTTCAGTATTTGATATTTATTATGCCATCTTGAACACTGAAGTTGCAATATTATGCTGTGGACAATGAATAGTTGAATGTTTCTCTTCTAGGGTGAGATATAAAGGCCTCTTGTATGCAATTCAATGACACCATTGAGTGAAGTCGCAGCTCTCCTCTTGTGGATAAAATTCTGGTTTGATAATGATGAAAATTATTGATTTTATTTGGTTTATTTGGTTTATTTTGCACCATCACCTGGAATTCTATGACAGTGCCAAACATGGTCAGATATAATTTATGAAATATTTTCAAGAATTTCAATATTTATTCAAAGAGGACAATTAACATGGGTTCAAGATACAATTTGGTTAATTATAAATGGAGACAAGTTCTTATTTTGGCAATGTGCTAATTTTATCCTTCTTGCTAATGTAGTTAAAAAATTCAATAAAATTTCACACAAACCTTATATTCACCTTGTGGGAGAAGCCATAAAATCAGTAATGTTGGTGTAAAATCAGTCGCAAGTAAATCTGGTTTGTGATGGAAAGCAGATTAGCACTGTTCACATAGGCATGAAATCATCAAGATGTCAATTGAGTTTAACCCAAGAAATTAAGTTTAAGGAAACATGTCTACCAATTTTGCAGGACAAGCTTGCTGATGCATAAAAGTGGCAAAGTTAAAATTACTCTATGTGAACAGTCCTATTGGTACAATGAGACTGAAAAAAAATCATGCACCCAGCCTCCTTGTAGACCAAAGTGATTACTGCTTGAACAGGAGAGCAGAGGACACCTAGGCCCAACCTCACATGGTAGGGTTTTAGATTCTTCATATTAAGGGAGATAAAGAAGCTCATAGACTGCTGTTAGGAAGGCTGTACTGTAAACTTGTTGGATAAATTTCAGAGTACTTCATGATCATTATGCCAAAGTAATGTTTTTTCTCTACATCACATTTATTTATTTAGCTGAAAGTGTTGGTTGACTCGCCCGGGATTAATTTGCATATTTTGTTTTTTTCCCCTCGCGGCCAACCATTTTTTCTGATTATTTTCAGTTCCAGTCCAGCGGTCGTCTCACCCACCGTCGACGCCCTCCGCCCATTCCACCTCCCACTGCTCACCACTGCCTCTGCTCTTTCCACTCCCAACAGCGCCGACTTTAGTCCACAACGCCTTCAGTCACACCTCAGTCGCAAGTATGTACCTTTCCTGCCTTCTTTTCTTCTCCTTACGAATTCTTCCGAAACTCGACTGATTCCTCAACTTTCATCATAGTCTTCTTGTCGATTCCAATCCTCCTCATCCGCATCCTCAACTCCTCTCGCCATGGAAGCTCGTCAGATTCCCCATGCTGAGGCTGACCTGACTGCCCCAACTCCACAGGTTTCGTCTTCAACTTTGAACCCCTTTTCTCTTTTTGTCTAACATGCCTCCTCTTCGTTGCCTGTTCGTTATGCTTTATTTATATTTGTTTATATATCACTCCCTCTTCCTTGATTCCCTCTCTAGAACACGCCCGCCGTGCATTCCACTATCTCCCAACTCTCGTAAGCTTCTCTCCTTGTCTCCACCCCTGCACCTTCCCTGTTGCTTGTTCAGCATCTCCCAGGGAAAATGTCTCCCTTTCAAATTTCGAAAGGGGCAGCCTCAATTCTCTCGGTACATGAGAAGCGGCATATCCCCCTTGACCATTCTGGCCACTCCCCCGATCACCATCTATACATCACAAACCTTTCACATCATTTTTTCTTTATCCTCTCCTCCTACCTTTGTTCATCATTCTTGCTTGCTCTCTTCTGTTCCCTTCATCCAGGAGACCCCAAGTTCCCGATACCATTGGAGAAGACGAGGAAGAAATTCCGACTATCGGTTCAGACGCCGTTACTGGTGGAGCAAATGCTCAATTGGCTAATCACCCGGTTGGTTTCACTTGATCCTTCACCCTCTCAGTATTTCTCAGCTTTGAAACTGATCTGATTTGTCTAATCAATTTTGCTTCAGCTTCTTGCCTCATTGGTTCAGTCTCGCCTCCATGGTCTTGTTGGCCGGTCATCGGGCTACCTTGCATCCCTCCCTCCTACGATCAGGCAGCGTATCGATGGCTTGAATGGTATCCAGGTAGAACACTCAAAAATCGAGGCCGAGTTCCAGAAAGAGGTTCTCGAGCTCGAGAAAAAGTACGCCCATAAGTACAAACCACTCTATGAAAGACGGCTCCAAATCATCACTGGGCAAATCGAACCCTCCGAATCCGAAATCGCTGCTGGTATCAAAGCTGCGGAGGAGGACGAAGACGACTCGGATGAGTCTGACGCCGAGGCCCAACCACGTGCACCTCGTGTGCCTCCCACCGCTGAAGAGCTTGCCCAAGCGCCCAAAGGGATCCCTCATTTTTGGGTCACCGTTCTTGGCAACCACCCCGGCCTATCCGAATTAATTACCGAGAGAGACCAAGCTGCTCTGAAACATTTGGAAGACATCCGAGTTTCATATCTCGACGGCAAGCCAGGCTTCAAGCTTACATTCTACTTTGGTGAAGGCGCCAAAGAGTTCTTTGAGAACACCTTGCTCGAAAAAACTTATTACTACCAAGATGAAGTGGGCTATACCGGCGACTTTGTTTACGACAGGGCCGAAGGTACCACGATCGAGTGGAAGGAAGGCAAAGATTTGACCGTAAAAGTCGAGACAAAGAAACAGCGCAATAAAAGTAAGTTTCTCCTTTTTTCCGCCCCCCTTATCTCCGCTCCAGATTCTAACCATCGGCTCTGCAGATACCAACCAAACTCGTGTCGTCAAAAAAGTCGTTCCGACCGATTCCTTCTTCACTTTCTTCAGCCCTCCTAGTCCACCATCAGAAGACGACAGTCTTCCCGAGGAAGAACAGGAGGACATTGAACAACGCTTGGAACTAGATTACCAAATTGGAGAAGATTTGAAAGACCGTGTAAGGGGCATGATATCCAATTTTTCCTTCCCCTGCCCTAATTTTTGACATTCTCTTGACCTGTTCATCCAGATCATCCCCCGTGCCATCGACTTTTTCACTGGCAAAGCTCTCCGCTACGAAGATGGTGTTGGGGAAGATTTCTCGGATGACTACGATGATGATGATGACGATGACGATGACGATGGCGTAAGTAGAACTGTTGACCCATCGCTTTTCGTTCATTCAAACGGCTTACCTTCGCACCGGTGTTTTGTGAACTCCAGGATGATGACGATGACGAAGATGGCCGTCTTGTGGTCCCCGGCGCTAAGAAAACCAAAAAGGCCCCAGTACCACCGTCTGGTGCTACCCCTGCAAGCCACCAAGACCCGCAGGTTTGTAGCGGCTTTGGAATGCTTTCAGAAACCTCGTGATACTAATGAACCTTGTTGGCCTGAAGGAATGCAAGCAGCAATGAGCTATTCGACATGTCAAGTAAGTGACGCAGCTTAACATGCTTGCCCAATGCTCATGTGAAGTAAATGTTGACTAATCGATATATCAATCCCCACAGAAATCATGGATTCTAGGCGTCCTTGGTTAAATAGTCTCCGGGTATAACAATGAGAAGATAGCTTCAATTAACAATTTTGTTTGAACAATACTGATGTGGATACTCGATCGAGGGGTTTGGAACTGCCATCTTTTTCAGCACATTCAACCATCCTCTTCCTCTCACCTGGTCAAACGCTTTCCCTGAACATTTTCGGCGAAATTAATTATCGATATCTTAATACTTCAATCTCGTCTTATCCCTACTCTTCACGCATCTCATTCCCGATTATAGCTTTCTATTTCATCTACTGGTGCACAAAATCAAAAAACTCACAAAAATTATCCATGAACGCACATGGTGAAACTTATTACTTTCAAATTTGCTTGGTGTGCATGTTGCTCATGCACCAGATCTTGGGAGTGTCTGAAATTTTCATGGAATTGCCAATTGGAACTACATGATATGGTTGCTCGGTCCTCACATCCGAATCCTTTGGTGAATCTAACCCTACCAACATTCTCACCTCCCCCATAATTGCGTGACTGGTGATTTGATCAGTACGTAACCACTGATAATTGCTCAGCTGTACTGTACTGGTCTCTAGTATACTACAATTGAAGAGAATTGCTATCCAAAGCGTGAAAGCAAGCTCCATTGGTAAATTAGATTTAAAGCCTCATGTTGGCAAACAATTGGACATTGTCTTGAGATATTCCATCTACTTAATACATGTATGGGTGGTTGCAGTCCTTCACAGTGTGTGAGGTATCGAGTGTGGTCACCAACTCGGTCAAACAATTTAATACTGTTACTGATGAAATTGCAGCTAGTAGGGAACAACCCCCAAAAATGGAAGATAGGGTAAGTTAATCAGTTATCACACCATTGGTGACTTCCAGGCATAATGAAGCCTCATAAGTTGGAAAAACCAGTTGGTATAAAATTAATACCTGCTGTTGATGATGAACATGGATATTACAAGTTGAATGACTGTCTGAATGGGCTTGTTTCAAACCACCTGAAGAGTTTGGGAGCAAAACTCAGTGTAGAACTGAGCTAAGTGGTCAGTTATCTTACTTATCATATCCAAGCTCTGCCATTTAGTCTTTAAGCAATCTCATTGAGAATATGTGTATAGCTAATACAATAAACCATGTTTTTTTTCAAGCTTTTCATGTTTAAGTTTTTTTCTTTCAACCACCAAGATATACAGTTTGGGCATACAGGTCCCAGTAACCCTCCAAAGTAGTGATCTAGGCCCTGTGGAAGTGCTAGAATAATAATCTTTCTGCCCTGATGTGTCAGTCAATCTGGTACTCAATTTTTCATGATGGGTTGATTGGTGCTGGTCCCAAAATCTGTATTGACTCAAAAATTAAAAATAAAAAAACCCTTTTTGAATGGCAAACAGACTCTGTGGTTGAAGTCAAAATATCTGACAAAAGGAAAAATGGGCTCAATTCCACAAGCCTTTCTTGTAGTGACTGTATGTATGAAGACTTTTAGAAGCCTCAAAAGGCTAATTCATTCCACACTTTCCATGCACCAGGAGATCAATACTGGTGAGCTTTTGTATTAGAGGAGATACTCTTCTCTTCTTGGTGTATCTGTTGCCTCATTTTTTCAAGTTCTACTCCCTGTGCACATGCCCATGATGTGAATCAGCACATGCTGCCTCCAATCATGATTTAAAATATCATAAGTCCCCTTCAACTCCCGCCACTACTATTGTAATCTACTTTGTATGTTTTTCCATTTCAGGGATCCCTTGATACTATGTGATATCACATTTTCATTGTTTGGAATTATGAGAATTTATGGCCAGTTGGGTTCATTCTATTCATTTCAATTCTTCCATTAGTTCTGATCCTGTATTATGCTCTTCTTCTTGGATCTTCCATCTTTGAGCTTTTTTGTGAAATCTACCAACATCAGGATTGTGCATAAACTTTCCTCATCCTCACATCCTTAGACTGTGACTGTCTTACTTGGTTTTATCATGTGAGAATTAGGCCAGTTCACATAGCTGCTTGTAAGCAATTTCAATTTTTGTCAGCTATGTGTATAAAACTTGGGGGATCCAATGGATATGTCATGTACTATCACTGTGCTAAGAATTAATGGAAGCAGAGATTACTCTTTGCTACCAGGTGTATGGCTACACTAGTTAAACTCTGGTCCCCTTGTGGTCCAATCAAAGATGGAAAAAGGTAGGAGATACCTCTTGAAGCTCAACTTAGTTTATATACAAGTTTAGAAGGCAGAGGTGACAGCTGGTTAGAGGATGTGCTTACAGGAAGATAGCAATATAATTCCTAAAAGCAGTTGGAAAACAGTTGAACTGATTGGTTTCTTTTCATAGGTGGTAGTCTTGCAGAAAAAAATTTGAAGGAAATAGAAAAGCCTTTTAATAAGGCATACTCAATTTCCAGTTGTAAAACTCTTTGGTGATGGGGAGATGGAGCACTACTTTAAAATTAGGAAGAGGAAATTCACTGCACTTTCCATTGTATGCTAGAGTTCATCTCAAAGCCAAAGAAGGCCATCTTTTATATTCTAGAGGTCTCCCCGGAATTTTCATGCAACCAACCCAATGTACTGGGAAGGGTTTAATTGGTCGAAGTGTGGAGGGGGGAAATTTTGAAGGAATAGGATGGATCTTACTTGAAATTCATTCAAAGATAATAAACCCAAGTTCAACAAATATAAATTCAATAGGGCAATGACTATTGGGGCAAAGGAATTAGATGCAAAATCCACAATATTAATTAACTGAGGAAAAAATAAAAGAGTTTAAAGAATACAAGAGTTTATATATTCGGAAAAAAATGTTCAAGCTCAGATGATAATATCACAACAATGGTCAAAGCACAAGGAAGAATGATGTCATCAAGTAAAACCATGCTTTGAACTACCCAGCAGGAAGGTTAATTGATCACTTGAAAGTCTGAGATGTTTGATCATAGATGAAGAGGGATTTTTCTGGTGTTGGATGATTGAACTTTGGCAGAGTGATTTCATGCCAAGGAGCAAGAGTGAGGACTGAGAACAGGCAAAAGAGGGGTGTTGCCAAGCTAGCCAAGGAGAAGGAAAAAGGTTTGCCAAGAAAGGGGTTGGTGGTCAAAGCTTGAAAGTCAAAGTTTTAAATGTGTGATTGCATTTGTTTCAAAGAAATTTTGAGCTTTCATTGGTTGGTTTTAAGTGTTGAAAAGCAATGGTGTTGTTTGTTTGGTTGAATTTTGCGTGCTTTTTAACAAGCAGCTCTTGATTTGATGCTGAGCCAAGTCAACATGTGACAGGAAGCTAAACGGGAAGCCTTTGGTTTATTTCACCATTCTTACATCAAATTATTTGATAATTGTTTCATCTTGCACCATAATAGTTATTTTGAGTACTTCAATTCATTCTATGTCCCCATGAAATCATGCTGCATTGTTGAACCAATTGCATAATGTGTCAACTAATTGAATATAATTAATTGGCATAAGTTTAAAAGTGGAACTTTCTCATGTTTCTCTAAACTCAATTCTGCTACTATTGAAAGTGTACTACTATTGAAAGTTTACTACTATTGAAAGTGTACTACTATTGAAAGTTTACTACTATTGAAAGTGTACTACTATTTTGAAGACTCCGGTCTTGATGTAGATGCCTGATCCGGTATTCAGCTCTTGGCCGAATTAAGATACCTCACTTAGTTAGGTGGATAACTGGAAGAAGGTGTCTTCTTCCTTCCCGCTCTTGGCTACTTCTTATCCACTAAACTGCCGCTCTTGGCTATCTCTTCCTTCCCTGTTGAACTCTGACCTTGTCATTCCTTATATTAAATACTGTTCGTGGTCTTGTCTCCCTTCTCTTACTTTATACAATACTGGCTATTACCAGCCTTATCTTAGATAGTCCCATTGGATGGAACGCGCTGTAACCGGCCCTGTTCACTTGTTTTCCCCTCTTGTATCACTCTCATCTTGTAGACAGACATGACCTGTTGTATTTCCTCTCACTTATAAATAGTGGCTCCTATTGCCAGGAAATACAGACAACCAAGTTTTCTCTTAATTTCTCTGCTCAGAAACCGTGAGCATTCACACTATTGAAAGTGTACTACTATTGAAGGGATCTCTTATAAATTTCCCATAAGTTCTGTATTTTTTTTCTTTTCCTGCCTATTTTGGATGACTTAAAGACATTCAAGCCTTGATGCTAATAAACTGGTGTTGCACAAAAGGCTTTCCTTTTAAGTTTGATGGAAAAGTGAAAAATGGAAGGGGAATTCCAGGAGGCACTAGCTTCAAAATTGAATATATGAGTAGCTGGATTCAAACTGTTTAACAGGGAGGGAAATTCAGAATTTCATATTGGATTCTACCTGCTCAGAAAGACAAGGAATATTTGGGTTTATTTAAAGAACTTCCAAAACTATATAGATAGTTGTTGAAGTTTCAAACTAGGCACTGCTTGATACAGATTTCTAACACATCCATGTGAGACTTCCTAACAGCATTGGAGGCAATACCATTACACAAGCTGTACATAAACAATGTACTCAACATAAACCAAAACATTAGAAATGCATACTTAGCTAAATGGTTGGAGCATCACTCATGAATGCTGAGGTTGTGGGTTTGAGTCCCACAGTACACAACATTCCTTTTCACTTGTTCAATAATGGTACTACATACAAATAAGAAGAAAGGGTGTAATAATGGTTTTGAGGGTTATAAAATAGATTTTAGCTATGAGTATGAAGCTTGGGGGATCCAATTGATATTCCAAGTACTATGTATGTGCCGAGATGGATTAAATTAAGAAATTACTCCCAGCTAATCTTTTGTGATACAACACAAGTTAAACTCAGGTCCCCTTTTTGCCCAATTTCAAATGGCTTGAGGTAGCAATAAATCTTTTGAAGTTTTTTACAGTTTCATTTTGATCAAGATTATTGAAACTCTTGAAATTCTTGGTCTTTTCTACTCTTCCCTTCTATCCCTTTCTCTTTTTCTTCATTGGTGTGATCATCTTGAAATATTATCAAATAGTTTTTTTCCTAAAATAATGGGTCTCAATGCTGAAAAAAATTTAGTTTTTAAAACCTGTGGATTAGTGAATGATTGATCCATTATGCTACATATAGTAGTATTCATGATAATGATATTCAAAAAAATAAAATCCAAGTTTCTTAACTCAAAATCAATGTTGTAAATCTTGGATTTAAGATATTCAAACTTTCTCAGATATTTAGAAATAAATTGGCCAACCTGTGAGATTTCCTCAGTGAAATACCTGAAGCCTACCTTATTTTTCATTTTTGTACCCAATTTTCTCTCATCCAAAGTTCAATTTTCAACAGAAAAAGAAAAAAGAAGAAGGAATATTTTGTTTATTGAAAATGAAAACTTGATTATGCTTTCTGCTCAAGCAATAAAAACCCCTTTTTTTTGGGGGGGGGGGGAGGGGCAGAAGGATTGACGCTAGGGAAAATCTGGTGTCACTGGCTGAACAGTGAATTGATCATTAAAGCAAAATTTCCCTTTATATATTGAGCTCGCTACTTGACTCTAAACTTCCTTTGGTTGGTTTGTTCTTAGTGGTTTTTGTATTCCTATTAAATCAGGCTCAGAAAATTAAACTATCAAATAGCTCAAATTATAAGATGGATGAAGTAATTGGGAACAATGTATGAGGTGAATGGAAGGATACATGTTATGCAAAATAAATAGACATTGTGAAAAAATAAGTAAGAGAGATTGAAAGAAAAGGAGGAAAAATAAAAGATCAAAAAACATATCTGGGACAACAAAAAGTTTGATACCAAATAATTGGTTTCAAAGCATGAACAGAATATGATGATTATTAAAGTATATTATTTGAGTGACCATTGGGGGTATTATCAAGACTGTTTGCAATAAAGATCCAAAAGATAGCCAGAGCAGTCCCTAGCTGTTCCCTTGCCAGTGACATCTCTCCAACTCCCTTGTGAAGAAGACAACTTCGCAAAATATCTCAAGCTTTTCATTCTTGTTTTTTTTTTTTTTTTTACAAATAATAAAAGAGAGAGGAAGCCGACACAAACATGCAAACACACACAACAAAGCTGATAAATACGGGTCGTTGTTTTTATTATGTATATAACCAAACACAAGAGGTCAAGAATTAAGTACAGCAATATTAACCTTGGATTTTCCACCTTTCCATCCACACAAAAACAAAAAAATATCTTAATATATGAATGATGAAGAAAAGAGATAGGAAAGAAGAGAATAAAGGCTAAGAATGAAGAGAAGCAGTTATAAATAAGATTTATGTATAATGTATCGCTACAAAAATATATATATATGATTAATTTTTTGGAGACTTTCCTTTTCCTCCGGTTACGCAACAACCATATCTGTAAGCCATCCGTAGAGATTCAGGAAAAGGAAAACGAGAAGCAGGATATATCTATATAGTAAATGTGAAGGATTGAGTAGCACAAGGATATGAAGTCACAAGTCAAGAATGTCTTTTATTGAGTTACAAAGAAACTCGGAAATATTTGAATAATTTTCTTTTTTTTTTTTTCAGAAAACCCTTTCTCATTTTTTTTTTCTTCTTCTTTTTATTTTTACTTTTTGTCAGTGCGTTGTTTTGTAATGAGAAGAATCATTTTACTTTGGGGGTATTTTGCATTCCTAGGAGACAATGTCGAATACGAAAGCCGATTACGTCTATTCTTCGATCATGAACCTGTCGAGGACCTCGACATCCCTTAATCCTCGGATACCCGGATCCACTGGTGATTCATCAAGATCGGACCTCAACACGCCATCGCTTCCGATATGCAGACCATTCAACACTTCTCCCCCTTCCTCTACTCGGTGTACTCTTAAGTGTTGGTTCAGATTGTCATGTCTGCTGAACGATTTCATACATGCCATCCAGGGACAGTTGTAGGCTACATTTTTTTTTTCGGAGGGGGAATAATAAAAGGGATATGAGGAATTGGTAAGTACGAAGAAAAAAACTATGGGGGAGTTGATGCAGAATTTCCGATTAGAATATGGATGTACTCACGCTTATCATTAGTATGAATGCTTCGAACATGTCGCTTGAGATGCTCGCTGCGCCTGAAGAAGAGAAGTATGTTAGAAGAGTGATGGCAAATGAATAAGGAAGGTGAGGATAGCTTACTTGAAACATTTTCCACATCCCTTGACCTGACAGATGAAGATTTTCTTCGGTTTGCCCGTCTTGGTCAATTCACAGTATTTGACGGTTTCCGCGTTGGGGTTCAAATTAGGGTCGAAGGCTTGTCCGCCAGGAACTGATTGCAAGCCAATCGAAAGATGACCATCCGGTATGGGTAAGCCCAAGTCGGGGGATATGGGTGGTCTTCTCCCCCTGGATCGTTTTGTGGGCAGACGGCTATAGTCAGGTTCAATGAGGAATGGCCTTGATGAAATCTTGGACGATGTGGAGCGATTGTGAGTTGAGAGACTTGATCGATGTGACGCGCGACGAGTTTTAGCGGGGAAATGATAGGATGGCGATTGGGGCGGCTTGTTTTGGGGAAGGCTGTATGGAGAGGAGGTACACCTCGAGTTGTTCTGATCGCCGGATGAGCTGTTTGGCATCTTGAGAGGCTGGGCAAATATTGAGGGCATCCTGGCTCCAACTTCATGGTCGACAGAATTCTGGACTAGAGGCTGGCCGATTGAGGCCCTAAGACTCGTCACAAGTGATTCGACGCTATGGCTCTCATTCTGGTTTGTCCACCAATTTTGATGAAAGGGATCACTCAGTGGTGCAAAGATGTCATCTTGAGGAGTCACCGGCTGACTGAGGGGGTTGACATGAATTGGGTTAACGCCAGCTGAATTGACAGACGATCCGGTCGAAAAATCGGAAGCAGTAGAACCAGTTCGCAGCATGGTTGGCGATTGAGATAATTCTACGGCTAGTGGTGGTATTGATCCCGACTCATTATATTGACCGAGGGGAGAGGAGCCAAAATAAACATTGGAGGAATGAGTGAGACATGGGGGTGAGGATCTGAGAGCCGCCATCTCCGTTGGACTAAGAGGCTGTTGAGTTTGATCATCTTCAAGCGCCGAAGAATTGCTTCGGAAACTCCGCCAACCAGTTTGCTGTTGGGTATGAAATTGGACATGGTTTTCCTGGCCGGCTTGCTGCTGATGAGGGCTGAAGGGGGAAAGCTCAGTGGGACTGCAATGATTCGACCGTTCCTCATCCAGCTCATGGTCTGAGTGGTGGTGCTCTTGAAAATTGAAGGTCGGCTCAAATCCCACGAAAGCGTGATCAACTACCGATGACTGAAATTGAAGGCCACCTAAATCGCTACAGTCAACATAGCAAGAGCCCAGGCCCATCATGGAAACATGAGCTGGATAGAAAATGCGATGGCAGCGCGGGAGGAAAACATCCAAGAAAGTTAGTAACTGCCCACTCCATTTGATCAAAAAGATATCAGGCGAATCAAGAGGTCAAGTCCCAGGCAATGCGAATCAGCTGCACCGAGGACCGATTTATTCCACACATATTCGATGCATGTTCGACAAAAAGCTCCCAAAGCACCATTGCAAGCTAAAGCACTAAAGCGCGGTTTTGTTCAACAATAGGACCAACATTTTTTCTTTTCTTTTTGCACTCGGAGCTTTATAGGCGAGCTTCCTTTGGAAGCACACGCACTGTTGAAGCCAACTAAAGACAGGCAGCGAAAGGTGGAATATCCTTATCATGAAGGGGGGTGTAGGTAAAAAAAAAACACGGAGGGGAATTCATTGGTGAAAGTGCCTTACATGTGACAGCTGACGCGCCCGCGCTGGAGGCGGAGTGTTGGTGCGAATCCAACAAAGAGTTTGAGATGTCATGGTCGCCCAAGTTCAATGTCAACGCTGGGCGGGGCATGGAGTCGGATGTCACAGGAAATTGAAAGTCTAGCTCGCCGTGAAGGGTTGGTGCTGGATTGTTGACATCTTCGCAAGCAAGCTGAGAAATTTGACCATGTTGGTCCGTCGATGTCACTTGGTAATGCTGCCTGTGTTGATTGGCAGGGAGGCAGTGACCAGCGGGATTAAGGCCGCTATTGTTATTATTACTCTGTTGATCAGCACGCAGAATCTGCTCAGAATTTGAGCTAGTAAGTATGCTGTCGGATGAGCGTGGTCGGTTTTGGAAAGAATTAGAAGTCTGGAAAACCCCGCCGGTGATCGCGGTGGAATCACTCTTGGCTCGGACGAGAGGTTCAGTTTCATCGAAAATTTGGCAAGTCGTAGGATGAGGATGATGAGGATGATGATGATAATTGTTCAATGGGAGTTGGATCAACGGTGACGATGGTGAGGGACAATTGATGGAGGGATTAGGATGCTGATTGTTCCCTGTTGATGAAACTGTTAATGAGAGTTTTGATTGACCTCAATCAGCTTATTATCTTTTCCCCCGGATGTTTCTTTCTTTCTTTTTTTTGGAATCTAATGGTGTGGCTTGTGTTATATAATAAGCGAGGGAGAGAGGAGGGCAAGACAGGAGAGAGGGTGTGGGGTGGGGGAGAGGAAACGGGGTAGATCACGACAAGAAAATGGGTAATTATTAAGGTCGGTTGATCAACTGACCATTCAAAACATCAGAAGAATAGAATTCCATCTTGATTTGTATCGTGGCGCCTAAAAGGGGTATATGTTGAGTTATTCCTGGCGGAAGACTCGTTGGAGGTATTACGGAGTTGGTGGTAGCGGTGATAGTGATTGAATGGGAATTGCGGACTTGAGGTGGAGATTATCAGTAAAGCCGGGTGACAAGTGATGCCAAGAACATTTAAGGAATGCTAGTTTGGCTCAAGAGTGGGTGGCTTGTGGAACTTTGGAAAAGGAGAGACAGTATGTCAGAACAAATCAACGGCGGGTGAGTTTGGTAGGATTGAAATATAGCTAGGGGAGGCTGATGAAGAGAAGAGTGAAGCCAAGATGAAAGGATGTAAATATATGTTAAATATTTATTATCCAACAGAACAACCAGGCCGTGGAAGAACAAGCGGGCATCCTGCGCAGAGATAGATAGATAAACGATCTTGATGCCACTAATTTCGGCTTGGTTTGCGATTCATGGTAACTCTTCAAGATACGTCAGTCTGCCATAAACCAACCCACACCTCCGTCATGTTGGGGATGAGGAAAAAGGCTCGTTGGTCGGATATCTCAAAATAGAAGAGAAGAATTGGAAAAAAGTTAAGAAAAAAAAATTCTGATCTTCAGCGCCAACCACAATTCAGGGGTCAGATCAAGTTGGGAAAAGGTCAGCTTGATCAGATGGTTTGTCATTATCTTCACCGTTATCCTTGGGCGTTGGGTCTTTTTTTTTTTTTCTTGCTATGTATATATTTATAACTCAGAGAAATAGACAGAAACAGAGGCTAAGATTCACGAAGAATTCAAAAAAAAAGCGCGGCAAAAAGACAGAAAGAAGGAAGATAAAGTAAAGATCGAGCTAGTTAACGCTGATGAGATTGGATTGATCTGGCTGAAATCTTGGTCTTTTGGTTCGTGAAACCATCTGTTAACTTTATAAGGTAAAAAAAAAGTTAACACTCAGGACCGGATGGTAGATTGACTGTCAAGCTATGTACCAGAGATTTATGTGCCGCTGTTTTTTTGGAGCAGAGGTTATCTATCTGTGGCTGTATGTATGCACAGTTAGGTAAAGATTTATCTTCTTGACGTAATGCATAGCTCAGAAGACACCCGACATGCATCTTTTTCATCAGCTCCAGATGTTGATGTACGATTGATTGAAAAAAGAAAGGTCAAAAAAAGGAAACCTGATGAAAGGAATGAAGAAACACCGGTTGGTGACAGTAAGAAGCGTTTGGATCTTGACATAGAAGAATTCTGCTTCCGTTGATTCGGAATCGGATGGGAAGGGTTCCGCTGGCGATTCCAAGTCGGTTGAACTGCTTTAGACAGCTTGCAGGAAGTCAAACGGAAAGCGTAGTACGGACATTCCCAGGAGAGACATTCCGGTGGGGAAGTTGCGCAACCAGAGCCCCATCCGAACCCACTCAACCCTTTCTCGATCAACTCTTCAGACGGACCTCCACTCTGACGCAGACGTGTGCCGCGTGTAGAGCTTGCTGATTAGCAGACCCACCCCACCGGACCTGAGAAACTTGGGAGGGGGGGGGCGCGTTTGATGGTGCGATCAACAAAAATAATAATCGAGATCGAGCACGAGGAAATGCTTGCAAAGAAGCATGGCAGGACTGAAAAACCTCGATCCAAGCCAGCTTTGGGTGAACAAAGGCCCCACAAAAAATGATGCTGCATCGTGTAAAAGCACGTGCTGCAGCTGAACCGCGTGCGGGGAGGGGTTCAAATGGACCATCATAGTCAGACAGTCTTGGAGCGAAAGGCCTCCCGAGAAGAAAGATGGCCGTTCTGCTGGCGAAAAGGGCGAGCTTTTGGTCAGGTTTGGGTGATGGATACATCCCAGATTACCGAAACCCGCCATCCGGTTTGGAATCAAAATGGATTGATCAGTAGTGTGCTACACTCTGGTGTGGCAGTCACTGGTGACTGTCAGTGACATGATACAGACTTCAGCGACGTGAAAGCAATTGAATTGAATTGGATTCAATACAAAACGTCCGTTGAATCAATTAGTGATCAGACACAGCTGCAATACATTATAGTATATATGTTGCATGTACGACTGAATAGGCGAATAATTTCTACACCGTCATGCTTGACGATCCCCAGGATAATGGTGAATACGTATTTATCATCCCGGTTCACCATTATGATTTCAAGTGTCTACAACAGCACACCCCGCACTCCGTCGGCGTCCAGCCAGCAGGAGTATAACTGCCGAGAAGCAACTCCACCTAAACACCCTAATGATCTTTAAGGTGTTGTGCTCCAATTCATCCCAGATCAAGAAGAAAGCCCGACTGCACTGGGTGAACCGCATATATAGAGGGTACGGGCTGGGTGTGCGTGAACAGACAGTGCGCCCTTGGTTGAGATCTATTGAGTTGTATATACTCCAATCTTAATTCAATTCAGTCGGAGTTGAATCGGCAACCAGGAGGTAGCAATTGGATACCAAGCAGCAGATAGAGAGGGGGGTAGTGGCAAAGGAGGGGGGACAAAAGGAGAAAAGGGAAACGGAAGCCAGGAGCGAAATAAGAGAGAGGAGTGGAAGAGGAGGAAGAAGCTTTGACCACCAAGATGGCAGGAGTTACAATTGATTCAAAGAAATGAAACCGAAGAAAAGCACCAACATACCCTTTTTTGCTTGAATCACAATGTCCACTTTTCCTTTCCCCTTAGCAACAACAATTGTTGGGTGTATTTGCGCGTGTGGGATAGTTGAAAAGTAAGTTTAGGAATCTGTGATGAGAGGCAAAATTTGTTACTGTTCTTCTTGTGCCTAGTTGATTCCCTTTTTTTTTTCTTACCCGTGTTGATTGAATAGGGAAGGCAGCGTAAAAAAAAGATTATCGGCGGCTAGGGGAGGGAGATAGAGGGACCAGGGACAGAAACCGGGGAGAAGAGGAGAGAGAGAGAATTGAATTGAATTAAAATTGGTAAGAGGATGGAAGTTGGGGGTGCCTACTGAATTGAAAACTGGACGGTCCATTCAAATATTCGATCTGCGCTCAGCTCGATACCGAACTCAGTCGGCCTCTTGATGCCAGTCTGTCAGTACAAGCTGTCAAAGCAAAAAAAAAAAAACTGTCGAAAATACAGCCAGACGATCATCGCCTGATGCGGCGGCCCTTGGAGTCGTACATATTTATGTACTTATATGTAACATGACTTTAGAGATAAATATATCATTATGTGTTACAACTCACGGTAGCGGGTGATGATGATGAAGATGATTGATGATGATAATGTAGTAAATATTATTTTAATTCATGCATAGTTGCAAATCTACGGCAATTAACAACATCCTATGGGATTGTGTGTTCTTTATCTGAGAAATGTGATGATGGAGAAAGAGCATGAAAATAAACTTTTTTGAGATAAAAACGCACAAGAGGTGTGTTGAAACTCGTGGAGGATCTTCTAGGCATGCATTTGCAAATTGCAATGGGTGATGATTATTATCCTGGATTTACCATCATCCCGTCAGCAATCATCCAGCATCATCCTCGCCGGCTTGACCCTGACACTGGCTTTACTTGTGAGTAGGCTCACCGATTGTAGCGCAGATTGTAAATCCAGACCTATCGGTCTTTTTTTTTTTTTCCAAAAAAAAATGGGGTTGGTTTCATAAGGTCACGGGCGATGAGTGCTACAATTTTGTCCACAACAGAGCCAAAAAAAAAGCGATTGACTCGGGGTGGTGAGACCAGGAATCTACAAATAGACGAGAGCTTCGTGAGCCGTCGGTCAATCAATCCCCACAAGCCGGCCTCTGTCGCAGCCGTAGGTTTGGTATATCTGTTTGTACCCTTCATCAAGAAATCTAACCAAAACTCAGCCTACCATAGTCGAGTCTCAAGTCAGCCAACCCCATGTCTTAAATCAATACACAATTGGCTTTATGCACTTGCCGATTGGCTGCTCCGACGAGGCAGGCCGAAGCCCCTGGATTCTAGCTTTGGGCTTGGGATGTGATCCTTGTATTCACATTTCTGTGCGGCCAAAACCAAAAAACAAGAGAAAACTTTGACTATCAAACCTGTTATTATGTATTATAATGTTTACAACAAGAAAATTGGAATGTAAATGTTTTTGACAGAACTGTATCTTTCAAGTTCCATGCATGCATCCTGCCGGCATCCTTGAGTTAATAATCTTCAAGGGTCAATGTCATGTGTTACGGTCAGCGTCGATCGGAAAGTTTACCGGCGACAAAAAAAAAAACCATTTTGATACAAAAACGAGCTCGTAGCACACTTTGGTTTGTTGAGAGGGACTGGCTGCACCACCAGGAAAGAGTGGAGTTGGTACTGGTGTGAGTCATGATGAGAATGCGCGCTTTGCTTTACAAATACGGGAGTGTGCGGGCACTCAATCCCCCATCCTTACGATGATGGCACATTACATGGGTTGATGAAGCAGAAGAGAAGGGAAAAAAACAGGAAGCCGATGACTGCTCCGCTGTCTCAACTCGCCATAGCCGCCTCCTGATTGCATGACGATACATAAATATCATCGGCGCTGCTGAAACATCGCCGGCGAAAGA
Organism: Puccinia novopanici; assembly: GCA_004348175.1. Lineage (NCBI taxonomy): Eukaryota > Fungi > Basidiomycota > Pucciniomycetes > Pucciniales > Pucciniaceae > Puccinia > Puccinia novopanici. The sequence goes on along the minus strand of SMGU01002964.1, from coordinate 7,000 downwards.
AACAGAATCATCCCCACAGCCGCAAGCACACCCACATCGTCGTCAGCCAGACCGGCAAGCCCGTCGTGAGGTCAAACACTTTATCACGACTCCCTTTCCTTTCTACCGCAAAATTCTATATTCCTGCCCTCAAGTTCCTGATCTTGATCACCGGTTAAACCATGTCCACCCACTCGGGCAGATGAGACTCACGTGACATCAACGTATCTTGTTCGACGACGAAACTTTAATCGACAAAACAAAATGCAGTACCCGAACACACTTCTTCCCAAGCCCGGGAATCATGCTTGGCCTGGCTCTATCAAGTCATTGAAAGTCTCGTCCAGCTTGTTATGCTCCCCCTCGTTATTCGCCATTATTCTCCCTCAGGAGTGGGGTGGCCAAGAGGTAATGCAGACACAGGGATAACAAAAAAATAAAGAATAAAAATAACAAGAATGAGAACAAGAACACGGAAGCGCATCATTCACCTCTCTCTCCTTTTTCCTTCCCTCACCCCTTTTTTTTGGAGAATAACCTCCGGAGCCGTGTAAACGCAAAGATAGATCAACATGTACATATTCCAAATCTTGTATATACGTGTATTTGCGAATCATAATGGGCGCTGAAGAAAAGGGGATGGCGGAGGGAAAGAAAAAAAGATTTGGTTAGGGTCAACGCACCAGCTTTTTATAGCAAGTATTATTTATGTAAACAAAATCATCATTCTCTGATCTGTGTGTATGTGTGTGTTTTTCTTCGATTTTCCTTACACCGGACCTCCTTGAGCTCCTTTCTTTCTCTCTCTTCGATCTCTCGTTGCTTGATGACAAAAAAAAAAGCAGGGGGGGAGGCAGGGAATGCCTTCGAAAGGGGTGGCAGCAGGTCTCGAAAAACAAGAACAAGGAGCTGACCAGGAAACACTCGTTCATCACCCCAGCACACACTGAATCATCCTCAGAGCATGCTCACACAGATCAAGAAATGAGAAACAATTGTTTTTGCGTGGGGATCTTTTTCTGATGACTGATTGGCTCATGAGATTGATGATTGTTCGAGGATTTCAATCTCACTGCTTTCATCCTGCTCCGATGTCTCATTGCTTTTTTTCCCTCTTGTTCTTCAGACTTGATGCAGCTTAGAGCTAAGACATGAAGGATGATACTTAACCCATGCCTGATGACTAGCATTAAAGCCATGGTACGAGTTTACAGAGGAGCGATTCGATTATAAATATATAGCACATTGACGTAGTAAGATTCTTTTTTTCAATACTTCAGCAGACCTCCACAAAGATAGTTCCAACCAGGTTCTTCTTGAAATTGGTTTCACCACAAAATGCCGAAGAAAAAATTATCGACTCCTTTACCATACTTAGCCTGACGTTTGGGCCGATTGGACTGGGTGCAAATGGAGTGTAGCCTATACGCCGATCCAGTTTCAATCCATCGGCATCAGAGGTGCATAGCTTACTCTTTTTTTTTTCTCACGCAGGACTATTATCTGTCCTTGACGTATTTGCGGGAGAAGGTAGATAGATCAGCATTATATCCCTGTATCTATCTAAAATATTTAAGTCTCTTTGGCTTGTCCACCACCCCAAGCAATGCAAAATCGGAGGAGCTTTCCGGCATCTCTGCCGGTGACAGTTTTTTACCTCTAATGGCACGCCATATCATCTGGCTCTGATCGTCGATCTGGTGAGACTATGTCAGACGCAAGTTTCATTTGTCTACCAGCTGACGCTGTCGTCGTGGCCGCAGCAGTAGTAGGGGGCCCCCAGTAATATTGAGTGACCATAGAAATGATTCCCTCTTTCCCTTGTTTCAAATTGAGACTGGACACCTGTATGTATAACCGTGTTCTGCGGAAAATTGCAGATCATCAGAACTCACGGATCCATCTGTGAATCACTTGAACCTAATATTGGGGGTTGAAATTAGTGTGCAATTGATTGGGATGAATCTTGTCAGCTTGTTGCTCACCACAAAAATAACAACAAAAGACGTGTACAGTTTGATGCCAAAATTCCTACCATTCCCATCTAATCACTTATTCATTTTTTTTTAGTTTCAAGTCAAGGTTCTCGCATGGCTTTTGGTGTTGAGTTAAGCATCAAGCATTCAGGCAAGTCAGAGGAACTCGGATTTGATTACTACTGAAAAATACAAGTGGTGGTATAACTAAACTTTAATAATCATCCAAATAACTATAAGATGATTGATGCTGACAAAATACCAGCTGCTGGATTTTCCACATGGAAAGTCATTAATTTTGATTCTTTTTATTTCTTATTATGAATGCTTCAGTATCCTGGTACATTCTTCCTTCTTTTAATGCATCCTGCTGTACTTGTCTCAGCAGAAATGGCACCAGAGAATGTCTCATTGCATGCATCTGCATTCTGGCTTGGTATACCAGATGCATCTGATTAATTGGTATGAATGTTGACAGCCAAGTTCCTTTCTAAGGATTACACCTTTAACACCCCCTTAATCCTGTAGGGGGTAATAGTCTGAGGTTAATACGGAACTTTATGCATTTTAATATTTCTAAATCCTTGGCCATTATTTCTGCCATTATTTCTGCCGTCATTTCAGATGTTGGAATATATTCCAAATCTATCTCTTTGTATTTTACAGATTATCTAATATAGTTGCAGTGCACATCTATGTATTTTTTTCTTGAGTGAACTACTGTGGTACTTGCTAATTTAATTGCTCCTTGGTTGTCTTAAAATAATATAGCATATTTGTGGAACTTAGGTGTATTCCAGAATATTTCTAATACATTATATTTCTTGAGATGCAGAAAGATATGCACTGTATTTTGCTTCAGTTGAAGATAAACTCACAGCTGATATATTCTTAGACTTAGATCTACAATAAATCAGATTCTTTCCAAGAAGATGAGTAAATCCACATTTTGACTGTTTGAAATTATTTTCAGCCCAACTAGAGTCTGTCTAACCCACAAGGTTAAAATATTCACTCTTGAAATTTTAAAGACCCAAGCCTTGAGTTCCTTCAAAGTATCTCAGACATCTTTTCAATTCTTGCCAATTTTTCAATCAATGCTTCTCCAAAATTGAGATAATACTCCTAAAGTGTAGATAATACCATCTTCTTTGTGTGTGAATTTTATTACAAGGTTGTGCTGAGATTTGCCTAAATCTTTTATCTCTTCTTAAAGTATTCAATAATCCTTCCTTCTCTGGTCCTATGAAAATAATGTCATTAATCCACACAAATATTATTGTGCCCTTATTAGTGAATAGAAGTGGATCTGCTTCACTTGTCTGAAAATTTTTTTTTTGCCAGCTGGCCATGTTATTACCCGCACAATATTTCTGATTGCCTTCAACCATTTGGTGAATTCTAGAGCTTCATGATATCATCTTCATTTCCTCCCCCCCTTCAAGGATTTCTCTATATTTTGTTTCCAAAGAGTTTCTGGTTTAGTTTCAACCAAAAAATTTTTAAATACCTTGAAGATATTCTTGCAGACTCTTTGATTGGTTGAGTTTGAATCATCTATAGCATAGTTAATGAGGGGTGTTGGAGCTATTAGTAACTGTGCAACAGAAGATAAACCCATCCTTAGTGCAAGAGAGTACAAAGAAATATCCAGAGTGTGAATAATAGATTTTGAATATGAAGTATGGACTTTTCTTCTCATTGAGAATTAATCACAAAATAATAAAGAAATAAAAGAAATCATTTTCAGCAACTTCAAGAAACACCACACTACAACAACCCTCCTGCAATAAACTTCCAGTTCAAGGCCACTAGATCTTGGATCTCAAAAATATTATTGAAGAATGAATTTAGGGTTATTATTAAGTTAACTACTTGACTTTAATAATTAGTAACTCTACACTTTGTATTCCAAATATTGACTCTATTTGTATTATTATATATTAATTTGTTTTTCCATATTTAAATAGCGCAACTCAATTCTTTATCAGTTAATATCAACATCAAAATCTTCTCCCTCTTCATCCACATTGCCTTCCTCTTCATCTTCCTCTGAAATTTGTTTCAGAGTTTTTGAGTAGGGAACAGATCCAAGAAAATATTTCGTGAGTGTGGGTCATGGAGGGGCTTCAAGATTGAGTTCATTCAAGCCAGCATTGACAAACACTGTCATGTTGTGACAAAAGCACTTAACACTGCAAAAAAAAACTTGATCAACTGCCTGCAGTTGACATTCAGTATACTTCAGCCAAGCTACCATCCAAACTCCACATATTTGGATATGTAGATTTTTTGTCACAGTCACTGTGCACTGTGAGCAGTGACTGTGCATCCAAGCTTGGTTGAATCAATATTGGAGAAAGGTTTGAGTAACACCACAAACTTCCTTGGACTTTCAGCATGTCAACTGCAGGCATTTGAGCATCTTCTTCCAACAGTTTAATATGCATTTTATCACAGTCCCAAGGGAGACATGATATATTAAGTCATAAAATTTCTGATGCATCATTTTGGCCATTGTATTGTCGTTAGAACCTGAGTCAGTCGTCTGGAAAAGCATGTATGAATCAAAAAAACAAATTGGTTATTCTGTTTTACTTCTTTTTCATTTTTTTTAAATTAATACTCATCTTTCTTTCAAGGTTATGCTTTTCCAATATGTTGAATAATGGCTCTGCCAACAAGCTTATTTTGTGGTGCCAGGAAATCAACTTGAGGGATAGATTTTTTAAAACCTAATTCCAATCATGATTGATAAAAAAGATGGATGCACCAAAGAATACAAAGCAATTTAATTTGTTTATCCACACATAATGGATTAGATTGAAATTTCTATCAGTTGCCTGTGGGAAAAGATTATAAAATCAATAATAAAAACAAGAAGCTTTTGGAAATTAAGTCATTTATCTACTTTCAAGCTATTGATGGCTTCTTTTAAGTCCAAATATATGACATGATCAGAGGTTTCTGCTCATTTCTGTTGAAGCAATTCCACTCCAGGTTCACATTAGTGAAATTAAGCTTGAAGACATGGGTCTCCAATATGTTTCCAAGGGATTTATTGATGAAAAATCCACACAGATATGATATTGCTGAGAGTTTCATTATCAAACCTTTCTGCTTGGTTCAAGTGACTAGCAATAAATACTTCTTTCATTTCTGCCTGTGTTTAAATTTCCTGAAGAGAAGTGGCAGGAATTTTTGCACCATTTTCAATGGCTTTTTGACATTTTGGACAGCCGTCTGATACGCTTCCAGTCTGATGCTGGGGGCCTCCTATGAGACAAATAATAATGGGGGTTCGACACACGACCCCCCAATATTGGTTGCGCGACCCCTGGGACGTTGGTAAGACATCCCAGGGGGGTCGCTCAACCAAAAAACCACCGGGATTGGGGGTCGCAGAACAAATTTACAAAAAAATGTATTTATTTTTTTTTTCATAAATTTTTTTGGGGGTCACAATGAGATATATTTTATGATATTGAGGTTTATTCCTACATTTTCAGGGGTTAAGAATCTAATGGTAAGATCCATTTCTCCAAAAAATTTTATTTTTCTACTCTTATTGGTGTTACACCTGGCTTTTTTGGGGAATTTTTTCAGATGTCAATTAAAGAGATTTTGGGAAATTTTAAAATTTATTCCCAAGCTTTGAATGGTTAAAAAAACAATGGTGAAATTTGTTTTGGTTAAAGTTCAATAATTCTTCCTATTTGGGAAAAAGAAATTTATGACACCCCCCAAATAGGAAGAATTATTGAACTTTAACCAAAATAAATATCACCATTGAAAGCTTGGGAATAAATTTTAAAACCTCCCGATATCTCCTGATTTGTCACCTGAAAAAAATCCTCCAAAAAATCAGGTGTAACATTAATAAGAGTATAAAAATAAAGTTTTTTGGAGAAATAAATGTTACCATTATATCCTTCACCCCTAAAAATGTAGGAATAAACCTTAATATCATAAAATATCTCTCATTGTGACCCCCAAAAAAATTTATGAAAAAAATAGATTTTTTTTTAAATTTGTTCCGCGACCCCCAATCCCGGTGGTTTTTTGGTTGTGCGACCCCCCTGGGACATCTTCCCAACATCCCAGGGGTCGCGCAACCGATATTTGGGGGTCGCGTGTCGAACCCCCATAATAATATTTAGTCAAGATCCTCTGAGGCAGAAATCAATTGCTAAATATTTGAAAGCTATTACAAATGACAGGCTGTTTGAAGGACATGCCACTCTAATAATAATACACACATATAAGGAATCTTGAATACATATTTAAATCAAGATGGCTGATTTCAAGACAGATTTACTATGTGTAGTAGCATTTATCAGAAATAGATCACCTTAATCAGTAATCTGACAGACCTAACAAAACTCCTAATTATGGATAAAAAAACCAGTGGGATTCAATATATCAAGCCTACTACTATTACTACTATCTATGATTTTTAATAATTTTTATTCATGTTACTCTACTAATACTCCTATCACAAGATGAGCTTTCTGCTTGAATCTAATTATTAATCTAAAAAAACGCAACTCAGACTAAGGATGCAACCCGGACCCCGCAGATCTGGTGTGTCAACCACAGAGGTAATATCAACATACCTGACATTCCATATCAACATACCTGATATTCCCCAAGTAGTTTCAAAGCTGTTACATCAATCACAATTACATAATTCACCTGAATAAATTATGTAATAAGTTGTTATAGCATTAGAATCAACATGATACAACATGTACTATATTTTATTCTGATGAATATAGAAGAAATAACACTGTAATGAGTATTTAACTGTCATTTACAGAGCAATAACCTTATCTAAACCTTATTTGAACTTCTCATATTGTTTATGAATAGCTTTGTTAAGTTTTGCCCAGTTTTGTCTGGCCCTCAAAGGTTTTGTCTGGTTTTGCCAGGTTTTGTTTTGTTACCACATATTTTGTCTATTTATTTTATTCTTTATTTCTATTATTATATTTTACCTGAAAATATAACATAAAGATAACTTAACATACAAAATATGCGTCACA